>VWZK01004337.1:267107-304723 GCA_013396935.1 Baryphthengus martii
TGTGTTATTTCTAAACTTCCTCCCACTCAGTAGGAAAGAGCAAACCTCTCCCAGTTTTGTAAATCATCTAACCACATATCCATGGCTGTGCAGGCACAAGCACCCTGGAATTACACTTTCTTACCTGCAGAGAATACTCAAGAGACACAGGGACAGAAAGAAAAGGTGGATTTCTCACACCTCACCCTATCCTGACCCTAGAGCAGCCCCAGCAAGAGTTACAGTGAGAGTTAACTCTTCCTTTTCATTTCTAAGGGGAAAAACGCAGTCCTGAAACACCACGGAGCTTGATCATCAGTCTCCCATTTACCTGCTGAAGTATTACCAAGCTCTCTCAGAAGTGTATCATTGTAGGTAAATATGTGGCTGATTAATTGTATCATTACACTTCTCAACAAAGGAAAACTAATTAGCAAACTGGAGGGGGTGGGGAAGGGGAAACCAAAGGAACAGGCACTCCAATAAAATTTAAATATAGGGTCTATTAAAACACCTTAATAAAAACCCCACGCATTTCAATTAATGTTTCACTGCAAATCCTCCTCACTAAAACAAGTCTACAACAACAGTACAATAAAAATGAGCCAGGAAACTGATTCATTGTTCACAGAGGAGAGAGAATGCTTAAAAATAAAAGTGGTCTTTCTTCCCAGCCCTATGGAATTTGTTCTCTCAATCAAATTCAATTGCCTTAGCTAAATTAGACTATTACTTGTTTTAATAGTGACTCCTAAACAAATACTACTTTAAGACAGGATCAATACCCAATATTTATCAAACAAAAAGACTGTTATTGTAATTTCACAGAAGAATTCTAAAGTGGGGATATTAGAATGGGGATAGTAACAATGAAAAAACACCGAAATGCCAAAGTTCAAGGTAAACATTTATTACTAAAAAGATTTCAAATTTCTATTAAGTACATTACAATATTTAAAAAAGCAAGTCTGAAAACTAAAAAAAAAAAATCAGTAAGCTTTAACAGAGAAACTTTTTTCTTCTAATGTCATGCTGATATTAGGATGTTTTTGTTTTTTTTCTTGTTTAGTTTACGTATCTTGCTGCTTTCACTAAAAGTAATAGCAATCTTGATTTAACACTGTGTCACATTACCACTTGTTCAAGAAACATCCCTTACTGAGGCTCCTTTCTTAGAAAGCTTGCGATTTTTCCATTAAGAGTTCCAAGCACTTAAAAAATTATCCATAATTCAAAGGAGGCAAGTGATTTATAGCTGAATACCTCGAGCCGGTGGAAAAGAAGCCATTTGAGTTTGTAGATATGACGCTGTACCTCATAAGAGTTTAAAAATACCTTTGACAAAACAAAAATTTTAAAACATTGATTTATTTATATTTGTAAGTCTAACAACTGAATTGTCGCCCTTTTCAAGGTACCTGCTCACTGCCAAGTGAAAAGTGAAGCAAACTGAAAAGCTGGCATTCTACTCAAAAGCACTTGAAATGACAAGACTTTGAAAATAATTTATGATAATTATGTTAGATACCTTTGCTCAATTAACAAGAAAAAAACTTCTACCATGACCATATCAAGGGGAATTTCAACTCCAATAAACAAAGTCACTAGTTTGGTTTCTGCAAAGAAAGAGACACAATGCACTGACTTTCTTATTCTAGCTCCTGAATCCAGCCAATACAAATTCCTGGAGAGTTCCTGCTCCTAAATGCGGTTTAATGTTTTCATATTCATGCCAAAAATTTTTAAGTGTTCACATCATTTTGTTACATGAAGTAAGCCAACCATAACCTCTCTGGTTTTTGAGTTGTCAGCTGCATAGATTTAAAAAAAAAACAAAAAAACAAAACCAAACAAACAAAAACATGCACACACACCCCAACAAAAAAACAAACAAACACAAAACACAACAAGCACGTGCAATACAAAACTGTGAACTTGTTTATGATTTAAGTAAGCACGCTGATTACACAAATACAGGGAAAGTTGTTATTTTCTGGATTCGAGAAGTGCTATGTCTATCAAGTTCTTTAATATATTAAAGTACCTCTTCACTGCTCAGGCAGTGCAAGAGCTGAATGGAAGTTCCGTGTTACGTTTGCCCTAAATCACAGGTAACAATCTAAAATATGATGAGAGGTGTTTTTAACGTACAATTAATCTATTTCCCATTCTCAACCACTTAAAGAACCCTACAAGAGAAACCCATCTTTAAAAAACAGTGTATTATTATCATCTTACTACTAACACACCGGAATGGTAATTGGAACATAATTCCTCCCCTCCTGTACAGCCGCGGGAGCTTTTGCACATAGCAGAAAGACCTTGCCTTGCCCCCAGCAGCCAGATTTAAAAATATTTTAGCTCTCCTGGGCATTGAGATGCTGGACACATTAACAACTAAGCACTTCAAAATACTAAAATTGTTACCACACAGCTTCATAGAAATATAAAAAGATTTACCCCTCTCAGGGAGATCTGTTAGGCCAGAAACTTTACATCCAGATAGTAAGAACTACGTTTCAGTATGCTGCTGCTGCTTTGAGGAAATTGGAGAAGCTCAATCATGTGAAATGTTAAAATATTCCCCAATTCTTTCTCTGTTCTGTGAATACACAGGGATTACCCTCCTTCCATACAGCCCTGTAACTTGTTAACTGCAACTAGAAGTTCTTATCACTGTATTGAGCTCCTCTCCATGCTCTCATAGGAAAGTTCCCCCTTGATCTGGGCTATAATCCCACCTTTCTAGTTCTTAGGCCTTCTCAAGCATAAGCTCCTTCTATGAGGTTACTTGCTGTACTACAAGTTTTCCTGCCACATACCTACAGTAAGGACAGTGTCTTTCCCATAGAGTTCCTGGACAGAGAACCCGAGTGTGAAAAGAAAAACTAAGTCTCTGTCTGAGATGAAAAAAGTGAAATGCCTGCGTTTTGGTTCTTGAAGAATACTGCCATAATCTGATCTTCCTTGAAGCCATGTTGGTTCAAGCGGCACTTCATAAATTGTTCCTTAATCTGAATTTTTAGAAGGAATTATATTTAAGGCTTCCAACTTGGCTTAGCACCCTTTCTCCAGGCTGCCAGAATACTTTCCCTCACTGAAAAAATAGCTAAGCCTCTGTTAAGCACTGCATCAGTAAGCGAATAATTCCGCTGTCCAAAATGGACGCTGGGGGATTAAAGTTCCTGTGTTGAAACTCTACTGGTTTTCTCACAAAATCCATTCCGAAACTTTTATCATTTCTCCTTACGCTACAATAAAGTTGCTTCTTCTTGCTCTCTTTGGGAAGGTACTTGTTATTTTACAGAAGAATATTAAAGAAACACATGAGCAGAAGTCCTTTTTCATCAGAAGCTCCTAGGGCCCAGTTCTTCACTTGATTCAAACTGCTCTCAGATGCAGCCAGACAGACTTGCCTCAAACTCCCTAATCCGTCGACAACCAACCTCAGGAGAGGCCAAAATCAACACTGCTGCCCGGAACCGCGTAGCACAATTCACACCAGTAGCTCGCAGAGGAGACTGTGAATCTGCCAGAACCCTACACAAGACAAAGTTCTCCTAGAGGGAACCTTGGGCCAGGTTAAGTTATTTCTGTTCTGTTAAAACGGGCAAAATATGAGTTTGCTAAACACCACACACACCTCAAAAGCTGCACTTTTATTACACGTACAATGCGGTTCCAGAATTCTTGGGACCTGCTTTCATTACAAAACACTCTTGTGCCCTTTCTTCAGATACAGATAACTTGATACTTAACTGTCCTAAGAACATCTCTGAGAAAAATTCCTTGTTACATCTAAACATTTGTAAAATAAACTTTGTGTATTGTTTCCTGAATAAGTAATATTCTTTTTTTCCAACATCCATTTGACAAAGCTTAGCTGGAATCAAAAAGAAATACACATACATCTACGTGTGGTGAGCTTACTTTGTTGCGCTTTCAGAGACAAAGAATAAAAGAATCCTCCTTAGATAACTAGGTGGAAGAAAAAAAATGCTATGGACTTATACAGCTGCCCTTCTCTTAATTCTACCTCAAATATTTACACAACCGTGGCTAAGTTGAAGTATAAAATGGAAAAGTGAGTGAAAAAGTAATAAACAGTCAAATAATTAAACAGCGGCAGTCTAAGGAATAAGAATTTACTGTAAAGCAAAAAAACCAAATATTTCTTCAATCTGAGGTTCGCCAGCATATTAATTTGGAGCTTATGTCCCCGAGCATTTTTCTTTTTTCTTTCAGTCTCACCAGTCCCCCTTTTCCACTGCCACCGCATCACTAACATACCCCTGCCCGACAAATTGTGCCCTGTACGCTGGAAACCACACTTCTGCCTTTAACGAAAATGGGCAGCATTCACTGCGACCCTGTCCTCCCAGCACACACACAGTGGCTCCATCGGCAGGGCCAGACACCAGCGGGTAATCCTGGCACCAACTTCTACTGTGGCTTTTAGCCCTTCATAAAGAAGTGAGCAGTGATCAGGCTAAAAGCAGGTATTTAAAATAGAGACAGGCTCCTTTTAAGTTACAGCTAGAAAGCTGTCTGGAGAATCCTTAACAGAAAACAAACATGTCCTACTTCATGCTCATTGAATGGGATTCTTTTTTCCCCAAAAAATGTATGAGAAAGGAAAGCATTCAATGCATCTGTTTTTGGAAGCTGTGGGGGGATAAAGCAAACTAGAAACCTGCAACAGCAGCAGCTACACCTGAAGATCTCACACATTTCAGCTGTAGCTTGGCCCTGTCTAAAGTAGCCTTCAACCGTACAAAGAGTTTACAGCACCCAATTGGTAACAACAGTATAACTGGACTATTAGACATATATTGCAATAATAATTTCTGGTTTTGTTTAGGCTAGACCCCTTGAAGGGCTGGCCTACTTTCACTAAAAAGTTAGCGCGAGACTGAACCAAGGACCGTGACATGAAAGAGCACGCATCAATTGCTCATTCAGGACGAAGCTACATGGCTGCTAAAGGGAAGAATGTGGAAATAAAATCACTGAACATATTTACACTTGGGCTTCCCTTTGGCTTGGTAAGCAGCTTCTCGAAAATACAAGATGACAAGCAATAGTTTTTGTAGTCCAACCCGTCTCTTATCCACTAACAGATCAAGCTGTGAAATAACAACGTGTATCTAACACAGTGGGAATGGAAAAAACATTGGTCTCTCTCCTATTGGTACTGAAACTACGAGCATAAATCTTGTTTCCAGTATCTCTCAAACTTAATTATCTCTCAGATTTTTGCTCTTCTTTCTCCAGTATAGTTGCAATTGTCCCATCTGCACACAGTGATCTGTTTAGATCAAAATGCAACACGTCATATAAGATACAGGATGAGGCTTCCCAAAGCTGATGTTGGACTTTATCAGTTAACTCTTCTCTTTATGCAACCTATACACTGGACTTCTTTTTCATTCAAACCAAGGTTTCCTAACCATTAATTAGATAACCATCTAATTAGCTCTTGTGCAGCAACTTGCTTTTATTGCTGTTTCACTGGCTTTATCATGTTATCTTTTCTCTCCATGAATTTACTGACACAGCCCACCAATTATTTCCTCAGTTTATCACTTAATAAATAAATAATTTTTTAAAAACAGTATTCATTCTGCAGTCGGTAATAGAACTCAACCTTCAGTAAATTACAGATGCCAGTAGTCTGCAACTGCAGCCAATTTACAAGTGAGAAGTTTTCTCATAATTTGAAGAAGCAATTGGTAGGATACCCATGTCTACTCTGAGAGTTACGGAGCCAGTGGTACAATGAAAACCTTTGTAACACAGTTTTGCATCCTCATCAGTGCTGGTATCCTCAAGAGCTTGGCCACACTGCATCATTCTGATAGTCTTCACATTAACACTGAAATCCAGGTGGAGGTTTTATACTTCTCTGTTATGGTAGGACTAAAACCAGGACGAATAAGGAAATGGCCAATAAAATAAAACCAAGTGTAAAGGTCAAAGGTACTTTTCCTCCAAGGTACCTAAGTTTTTGGCAAATTTACTTATTTCCACAACCTTCCTCAAGAACGCTCAGAAAAAGACAGCATTCAAAACAAGCTCTACTGGAAAAGCAGATAAACTGGCCTGGGGAAACAAATAGTAACAAAGAAGTGTAGCTCTGTACAGAAACATTGACAAAGAAATGAAACTAATTATAACCCTGCCAAAGGGCTGAACACTGATTACCGGCAATTTTGCTCAATTGTTCAAAGTTCTATCTATAACATATTTCAGATCCATTTACAGGAAACCAAACCTGATATGAAGAAACAGATGCTTTAAAAGGGAGAAGACTAAGAGTAAAGATGCGTTCTTTGGGAGAACTGAGAAGACAGCAAAATTATACCAGGTAGTAAAAATCAAAAATACACCCACAAGTTTATAACTGTAATGTGAATGCTTAATTAAAGGATTCCTGTTTGTGAGTGGAACTCTACCCAGCTTGAGGAATAATATTAAAACAGTAAAAACACCGGATTTTAATAAAGATTTTTATCTACTCAAGACCTACGAAGTAGGTAATATTTAGAACACTCATGAAAGTAAAAGGTTTCTGAACATAAGCGATGCAGGACTAGACAGCAGAGCCAAAGGATTATGAAATGTGATATCAGACAAAGCACCTTTGTATATTTTGCTGTCCGAGTGAGTGACAGCAACTCCGCAGAGACTAAGTGATGTACTCTTCTGCTCAGCCTGGATAAATAGCAGAGCCATTCAAAAGACCCTGCAGCTCTTCTGGCCTGAATGCATAATTCCACTTGAATTCATGCCTAAAGCCCCAAATTCCCTAAGTACATAGATTCCCTCTACATAGAGAATTCATAAGATAAAATTGAAAGGACAGTCAGCCCCAAAAACATCTTTCCAGGGAAAGCAGGTGATTCATTGCCCAGCTGTGCCTGACAAAGGAGCAGGGAAGAGGCCTGAATCATATGACTTGAACCTCAGTGAGGAATAAATTCCATCAGCTATCCAAGAAGAATTCAGTGTGTAAGCACCACTTTATAATCCAGATACTTTACATTTTCAGTGTGTTCATTAAAGCCTAGTTATTAACTGAAATCGTTATTAAGGATTAAAAACAGAACAAACTTAATGGGAATATTTTGTGACACATACTACCATGTATCGATAATCTCCCCAGGACAGCTCATCACAAATCTCATCACTTTAATTATAAATGCAGTAAGAGCAATAGCTTGTTAGTAATCTTTCCAGTAATATATTTGAATCACTTAGAGGGACCATTTGTCATCTTCACCGCTACAAGCAGCAGGGGGTGTGTGTGTGGGGGGGGGGTGTGGGAATGAAAATTAAAAATCACCCAGTGTTTTGGTTATGCCTTTTTACCCATTTATTCTTGGTTCTGAAGGATGTTCAACTCATTATTCTGTACCACTTCACCCAAAAGAAGAAAACACTCCATAGACGCAAGAATTAACAGAGCTAAAAAATTAGAACACTTCCAACATAAACAAGTACAGGTGAAGTATAGTCTTGCAACTAAGGTATGCAGGTCAGAATTAAGCTGCATCATACAGATTTAAGAATCTTTGATCTATGTTACATATAAGAAACTGGAAAATACCTGGACAGTATAGCCCAAAAAGATCACATGACATTAAATAGAATATAGATCATGAAGAACTGTAATAAAGGATCCATTTTTGAAGGCCATGGATAACAGAAGTTAGGCTAAATAAATAAATAAATCAATCAATAAATCACATAGACATAGAGAAGCAGAGGAAAAGCTGCCAAGAAGATTCACACCTAAAGTGACAAAAATTACTGAATTGCTTACCGCATATTCTTCTGGTGTAACCTTCAGAACATCAAATACCACTGCATCAAAGCTCTTCTTCAGCTCAGCTGAACCTTTGTCACTCAAGGATTCAGAGCTGCTGCTTTTCTGTAGAAACAAACAAAACCACTGATGATATGTCGGTTCTCTTCACTTCTCTTTTGTTTTTTACACTCCCCAAACCACAATTTAAACATCATTGTTAACAGAATTTTTCTATTGGGCAAATTAGCAACTAAAAGTCAGTCACAGGACCTACTTTCTCCTGACAAAGACCAGTAAAATCAGAGACTCTCAAACTGACTTCAATGAATTTCAAAGGTGTTCCTCAAAACACAACAGCTACATTGCAACACATTAAATTCCATTTTTGCTGACAGAAAAGTTAACAACAACAGTAGTAATAACAACAGAGTCACATTGAATTTCAAACAGAAAAAATATCATTATGGTGAGGAAAAAGACAAAGTCTGCCCCAAAGGAAGAGTTAACATCAAAGAACAGTATCAATCTCTTCCTGTTGTTTTCAGCAGCATTAAAACCTTTTAAAAAAATTACACCAGGAGCTACATATGTGTTCCTGTTGAAGACACTCAGTATAAACAATTTTAATTTATGGGTTTTTTTTTAAAATGCTAGTAATTTACATTTGCAAAAAACAAAGATTCACAGAATAATATTCTAGGATATGATACCTAATAACACAGATTTAGCTTAGACTAGATGATCTCTGGAGGTCCCTTTCAACCCTTAATGTTCTACGACTCTATGATTCCCTGCATGATACAAACACAGTTCAAAAAATTAGCGCTTTGTATGACATTAACTTCATTAACTTGAAAAAAAAACCCTTCATATTAGTTCCATATGTTTCATAAACATAAATACACAGAGCACAAACCAAGACCTCCCATCAGTCTGATGCTGGACACTGATGGGAGACTTCAGCACTCTCTCCTAACCACCATCACAGGGAGGTATCTCCTAGAAAACTGAAAAGATTAGACTTTGGTCTTCATCATGAATGTGCTCCTGACGATCTGCTCAATTTTACTGCTAATGGCGGAAGTTTTCAAGATTGTGGGTATTGGTCACAGGGACAACACGCACATGAATTACCACTTCACCAGCTCACCACTGGTGGAAGCTAAACTTCAGCACCATTACACTGTACTTTCAGCAATACCTGCAGCATGTCTGCCGATGCCAAGGCAGGCTAGAAGATAGCTTATGGTCACTGATGCTGGTAAAAGTAGTTCTGCTGTGTTAGAATACTCTGAAAACCTAACAAGGCAGCATTTTAGGGCTACACTACATGTTTTGACTTTAGTTTCCCACTTAGAGAAACGAGAACATTTGAACTCCTTGAGAACTCAGCCAGCTGAGATAAACTCTTGTCCATTTTTAAACCCTTTTGTTATAAGGATATGTAAAGAAGATATATACTCATTTAAGAATCATGTTCAGTTTTAGCTAAGTTCTTCTAACAGTACCATCTCTGCAAAACCTGACTTCAAAACCACCACCAAAACCTCCAAACCAGACAGGCATTTTCAGTAACTAACTGACTTCCAGAAACATTTCAGTTAAGTCGTCCCTCCTCCTGGTTAGTCAGGATAATAAAATAAAATAAACCACGCCAACAAAACACACACAACCAAAAAACACAAAACAAAACCACTTGCTAAAAGCAGATTCATGTAACTTTGCCAAAACATATTTTACTCAGTTTTATCAGACACCATGTAAACATTCCAGCCTATCTCGTTGAGTGAAGAGAGCGCCTTCCCCCAAGAAATTTTTTCAGTTGCCTGCCAGCCAACGGTCAATCAATGATTCAGAATAGAATGATAAGGGAAGTACAAGAACCTGTATAAAACCAAACAACGGTCTTGGAGATTAATGCCAGCTTTCTTGTTTAAATCTTGACAATACTTGTGGAATTGCACTGGAGATGATTTGATTCCTTTTGATAACACAACGCTCCAGTTTTCCTTTCACCTTGTTTGTGGTACTTTCCGTTTCTATAGGCACATCCGAGTGTACAGTGCACATGCAGCTCTGCTATCAAAGCACACATGTAAATACCTAAGTAAACCAAACATCTTAGGTAAGGTCCAGGGAAGCAAGTGTTTCAGGACTTTGTGGCTCTCATCACTACTGACTATGCAGCATTCTTGAACACCATGTCTTTTAAACAAAGGAAAAACGAAGAATGAAAAAAATAAAAACCACAAACCGAAACCTAAAAAACCAGACTGAAATCCACTATGGTAAACACATGTTTCACACTGTGACAAAAGCAATAAAAATAGTACGTATCAGCAATAAAAGTAACTGTGCCCCCTGAGCAGACAGCTTAGGTTAGTACTGTACATTTGTACAAGCCAAAGCATACCCTCAGCCACCCTAAAGAAGACAGACAAACAATGCATCTGGAAAGATCACTCAACATATATTGAGGGCAGATTTTCAGTTACCCTCAGTATTACGATGAAGAGGGAGTGATTTGCAAGAGCTTTGGGGGAAAAACAAAACAAAACCAAACCAATAAATCAAAACCTACCAGGTCTTGCAAACCCTTCGACATTGCTAAGAATTCAGAAATCAGTTACAACTTTCAACACCTCCTCACATGATCGTAACAAAGAGAGCTCCAAATGTTCTGGTATTAAGATCACCCTTCTCATTCTTTTCCATAGCAAGCAGATGACAAATGAAAAAGGACACGAACTTGACAAAAGAAACAACTCTATTCCAGTGCTCCTGTGTCAGACCACCCTACCACACACACACAAACACGCAAGTACCTGCCAAAGAAGAGAACGTTTCCCACAGGCCTTGCCAGCCCAGCTTACTGCACTAAGAGCATCCACTGTTGCTAAAAATTGAGAAGAAAATCTTCCTTGTTTAGATGTGATGGAAGAGAACATAGAAAGGCAGCTTTGGCTACGGTAAGGCTGCAAATGTTAACTCATGCTTTACTTTGGTACACAAAGGTCAGAACTCTTAAGTTATTCCCATCTAAACTGGGGCACACGAAACCAACACACAAAACAAGAATCTCCTGCACCACATCTGTTCAAAGAAAAACTTCTATTTTGGTGCATTTAAGACCATAAGTAATTCATTTTTTTTTGGAAGTATCCAATAACTGAGTTTTGTAATCCTTACCTCAGAAGCCGTCGCCGCAACATTAACACTGCTTGACTGGCCGTTCATTAGGTCCATACTGCCCACACCATCAATCTTCGGCCCTACATTTACAGCAGCAGGATCATCTCCAAGGCAACTGAATAACCATTCCTACAAAGAGCACAAAGTAATCAGAAGCTGTCACTATTCACATCTTTGAAACAACATTCAGTATCTAAAATCCATTACAAAAATAAATAGTACTTTAAAAACGGCTACACCATTAAGATTGAAACAGATACTCTAAAATTCTCTACTTAAAAATGGCATAAACAACTGAAGGTTCCATTGCAATCTACTACTTCCTGGCAGTACAGACATTCATATTCTTTTCCCTACTGTTTTCTATATAGCAGGTAGCAATACATAAATGTATGCATTAACCCTAACTTAAAGGTAGGCCTGCAACCTCAGTTCACATTATTTGTTTCCTTTATCAACTTTAATAAGTATATTTCAGATGTTAACCTTATTAAAGAACTTTTATAAGAAGTTATCCCATAATTCCCTGTCTTATAGGCCCATTCACCCGCTGCAAGTGAAGATTATCACATTAAAAAGCAATTTAAGAGTACAAGTGGAATTCAAACTTTTCTCCACAAATTGCTCAAATTATTGTTTAAGTAAAAAAACCAACCTATCAACCACACAAAGGAAAACTCCACATGCTAACTTTTCATGCATCCTTGCAAAAATAGTATTACTTTTCATTTCTAGAGAGAAAAGGCTGTAAAGACACCGAAACCTTTGGCATCTACTACAAAACCAGTAAGACTACCCAGCACCCAAGCGATACAGAGCATGAAAATTGCATTAGGTTTAAATTTCACGAGAAGTGAGTGCCCTCTAGTGTATAAATCAGTTTTCGTAGGTTTACATTTATGTTTATAACAAGTGTGTCTGTTTCCAAAGTTATTATTTATGAAATTCACTTTAGATTTGTAATTTAACTCAGAGCTATTACACTGTCTGCAAATAAATGACAAGGAACTGAGTAATATCACATGACAAAATAGGATTACAGGATCTCATACTTAAGACCTCTATGCAATGAAATAAACAAAATAAAGTAACCAAAAAAGCTCAATCTCCAAGTGACCTAAACCAGGTATGTCCAAAAAACAAGCCTGGAAGGCAATACTTAAATAATAAAATATCGTAAAAAAAAAAAAAGTAGTATCTTTAAAGTGTCATTGTAGGAATGCAATAAAGCAAGGAGGGCAACTGAAAAAAGTCATACTGTAAATTTCAATCAAACTTCAGCTTCTAGGTATTTTGGGGTATTAATAGTTCCCATTTGAACTATGCTGGCTGTACTTCTGTAGTTCAGAATAACCATCCACATTCTACCCCTTTTAAAAAAAAACAAAACACCAACAACAACAAAACACAAACAAACAAAAAAAACCCCAATAAAAAAAAACAACTGATGGAACTGTCTCATTCACAGGACAGAAGACACTACATTTAACTTCAACATTATACTCCCAGCCCATCCACACTAATTAAGATTATGTTTCCTCCATTAAAAATACACTTAATTGAGCTTACATTTTAGCTGGTATTACACTAACAGTCCATAAAAAAGGGAAAAAGTACCTCCCAGTATCCCTGCTGTCCTGTCCTTTCCTATCTCAATTATCCTTCAGATTGTCTCAAGTGGAATATTTCCAAATGCTCAGCTCTGCAGTGTCTCTCTCCTACAACCTTTTCATTTACTGAACTGAAAAGCAAGGAAATAAAACTAACTGATGTGCCATAATTTTCACTTATGTAGTGACAGCAGAGGACAGATGTACCAGACCTCCAAAACCAGTTCCAGGCCCTCCACATGCTCAGAATGGTACATTTGTCCCAACGTAATCATCATCTCTGCTGAAAAAAACCAAAAACCTACCCTTAAAAATGTCTATTTTTTTTAAACACTGTAATTATAAGGAAAATTGACACATCAGAATTTCATCACACTATGTGGACCATAATTGCATCATACAAAGCCAATCTTAAACTAAAGGTTCTACATTTGACCCTGGTCTCACATATACTTCAGTTGTTCCCCTTCCCCATACTAATAGGCTGTGACAAGGGAGAGAATTTGGGGAGAAGTCTTCCTGACCAAGGAAAAGCAAAAACGAAAGATTGAGGGATCAGTTGCTTTTTTTGTGGAGGGATTTGGACGGTGCTATTTAAACTATGCACATCCTAGAAGCCTACGCAGTTGGTACACACTAACTCCTCTCAAAGAACAAGATTAAAGCCCAGTTTCCTAACAATTATTCTCGCATAACCCATGGGCCAGACAGGCCTGCACAACTTCCCCTGTGCTCCCAGGATTTCCTAATGTGCTATTTCAAGCCTCACCCCTGATCCCTTAACATAACAGCCCCACTTTGCTACCTGCTTCCTAAGCTATTTAGATTTTCATTTGCATCTGCTCACCCGTTCTGAGAGCCAGGCAGACAGGTCATTATTCCTGCGCTGTCTGAATACAGCCCAGGCTCATTCACCTAAAAACAGGTGACTTGAGATCGGAGAGCCTGGCAACGACATGACAGATTTCCAGCCTAGAGGACTGTATCTGGAGGGTACAGAGGTGGTGCACGCTGATCTGGGTTTTCCTTTTCTACCCAGATACTGCGATGAGATGTCAGAACTCAAGCCCTTAGTCAAATACGGCTGAAATTGGCCACTATGAGAAGAGACTCCTAAGAGGCACATAAAAGGTTGATTTTAAATTTTTTCTGTATTTTTTTTTTAAATAAATAGAAAATCACTTAGAGAAACCCTGCATACGAAGAAAACAGAGATTAGAAAATGCAACATCTGCCAGTCAGGCTGTATCCACACAATGTTATTTTTGTACTCGTTGCTGCACTACAATACTGTGTTTGAATACGTTTAGACTTCTTCCCCACTTCAAGTCAGTACATCAAGGAGTAGAATTTGTACTGAACTGCTACAAACCAGCATGTAGCAACTTTAAAGTTCCAGAATTTGCAACACTTAAAATTTACTTTTGAAAGCTACCCAGATGAGAACATCACCACTCGCAAAACAAAATTCACAGCAACAACTTTAGCCAGTGTTATCATTTAAGACAAATACTGAAAAAATCCTAACGCTAGAATAATGACATCATTTGTCTGCTATACTACCCTTCTGCTCCACACCAAAACAAGTAGCAAACCACCGTATCAGAAAATGATCAACAGCAGAGCTGTTGAGAGCAGCAGAGTTGGATCCGTGAAATGACTGTTGCCACACTGCAACACTGAGTCACAGTTTTCACCGCGTACCCAGTATATCCAATTACAAAAATGGAATTACATTGAGTAATTTGAACTTCCAGTCTGTTTCTCCTCTTCAATTTAGTAAATGCCTTTGTGTTCAGAAATGCATTACACGTGGAATTGAAAGTGGCTTATATGACGCATAAAATACTTAAGCATTCATTTATGCCAACCCGAAGCCTGGACACGCTATGTGGCATCTTTCTGAAAAAGCAAACTAAAAATTACTGATAAAAAGATTCATCATACCCAGAGAATGAAAATGTCTAGACTAAGCGGTGGTCTGCTGTCTTCAATGAGTCTGAGTTTCTGTAAATTCACCCAAGGCGTGTTTGGTGATCATTCCATTAGAGTGACTGACCTGTAAACCCCAAAACGGAAGGCAGCTTGGCGGAGATGAGCGAGGGCAATGTGCCCATGAAGCTCCGGGAATAATGCAGGGGGTGTGACTGACCACAGCTGCTGCAAAGAAGCTGACTTTATCTCAGCACAAAGGGGACCAGTGAGCGGCCTTTGTTTTAGATAAACAGCCATGTCAGTTGAGTGGATCAACTGACTATATCACAGTTGAGTGAATCAACTAGTGGTGTAAATGTTTCTCCCTGAGTTCATTAAAAACGTGAATGTTTTCCTCCGTTAGCTTGACCAGCCTGGGCAAGCGAACATGTGGCTCAGCCTGACAAGAGGGCAAAAACTAAGTAACTAACAAAAGAATTTCAAAGTGAGCAACAGGCTTGAGCTGGCTTCAACCCACATCGTCCTTTCTGGCAACTGGGGACACCCAGTATTGTGACTGAGCACATTCGAGAGAGCCGTAACGGGGATCACATCGGTATGGTGTTTAAACTTGCAATTGCCGTGTTTTGCTAAGCTGTACTTGATCTGTATTGCGATTTCACTGTATTTTCTACCACTCTGCTAAATGAGAAATCCTCTGTAACATCTGTCTTCAAATAGTAAATGTAATATTAAACATTGCATCCTCCATGTGTGGAATATCTAAATGAACCTGGCAAGAGAGTATTGCACTCTGATAGGTGCCTAAGAGGACACCTAAGTCTGACGCCCTTCCACAGCAGAATCCAGGGATATTCCTATCTTATCTTGAGTCAAACACTACCCCAAAAATATACTGCCCAAACAACATTTTTAAAAGCAACTAAAACTACCTCAAAAACTTCTTGTTAGAACAGTACAAAAGCTTTTGAGGAAACACAGCCACAGTGCAGTTTTATGAATGGCTCAGGAGTCATGATGAGCAATATCCTCTTTGTCCTTATTCATAACACCAGTACAAAGTGTCATTTGTTTTGATCACAGATCTCCATGAGAAAAATAGAAGTGCCTTGCATGAATTATGATCAGCTACAAATGCACTACCCAAGACTTTGGGGATCAAAGAACAGTACGAACCAAAAAATCGGTTCCAAACACAATCAACCTGCGTTCCTGATCTTGTGGAAATGCTCACTGGTGTTCTGACAAACAGCACAGAAAAACCTAGTTCTTTCTAAATGAGGAATAAAGTGTACTGGGCTTCACTCAATCTTCACTCCCTAGTACAGCCTAGTCAGATTGACCTACTCCATACCAGGACCTCAAGAAACTTCACTGAAATCTTGAAGCCACTGACCGAGTTCTAATTCTGGATCTCAGCCCTTTGATTTTGTCAGAAGAACACTTTTTCCAGTACAGCTTGTTACTTTCCAAATTAACTGCTAATTAATTGCTTTTGACCAAGGAATACAAAGCAGAAGGTCCAATGAAACAGGAATTCAAGTTCTTCAAGCAACTGCCACATTCATCTAACATGCACCAAACAGGATCCCTCTGCCTGGAAGTACTTCGTGGAACCACTTCAGTATCTTGGATGCTTCACTGGCCTTTTGATGAGAACTTGTTAAATACAAAAGGGGCCAATTAGTCTATAGTTCCTTACCACACAGGGCTACAAGAACGAGCCTCTATTAGTGTTACTCATTGCACACAAGGTAATTCCTACCTTACATGAGGAACACCCAGAAATGCTTGTGGGTTTGGTTGTTGGGTTCCTGTGTGCTCCCCCTCCTCCCAGTAGTTTGAGCTAAAACCTCTCTGCTAAAAAAAAAAAATAAAAATAATCACAATATGACCAAAAATAAAAATCAAACAATACTAAAAATACAGGAATGTTAAGATGCTGCCACTTTAATGTATGCCCCAGCTACTTTTTCCTTAATCTTTGTAAGACATGCAGTTATGAGACACCTTTTAGTGTGATCTTGGGTTTGGGTTTTTTTTTTAGATTAATAAAATATGGATCATACTTCCCATGAGATCACTATATAGATGTTTTGAGACTCACTTCAGTAATGTGCTACACCCTGAGCAGGTAGTGGTACAGGAAAATCTGAGGAGCCAACCTTGCACACCGAGCACACCTCTCACTGTTGTCCCAAACCCGGGTTCTTTACCAGAGTGTAGAAAACCAATCAACACCCAGAGTCAAGATACTTATTTTAATCCAGTTCTACACAGAAAAGGGTGATAGGCGATAATTCACAAAGCTAGGAACCCCCAAGGAATCACAGAGGGTCTTACATACAAAAAGATAACTAAGGATAAATGGTGCCGCAATACCCGATTGGTTACCGACAATTATATTACAGAAGTTCTTTTGTGCATGTCTTGGGCCACCTGAGTATAATGAGTTGAACAGAAATCTACATTTATACATAAAGTCCTCTTCTAGATGTATGGGGTTTAGTATTACAATGTATTATAATATGCTTAAGGTAACTAAAGGTTAGATCTTGATTCTATTATTCATCGCTAAGTCTCTGCTCAAGCTTGCATTCTGTAACAGGTTCTACTCAACCTTTTAAAACACTGCTCAGATCTAATGCTAAGTAGTTATCTAGAAACTAACTGCAGTGTTCTGGTCTTGGAGACCTTTCATTCTAATTGCCATGGTCACCAAACAGACACTTCGTGGTTGCTTAACTCGGCAATTCTGTGCATGCCTGATTTTGGTCCTTTTGACTTTTTCTTGACATCACGGCTGCTTTGTATGGCATTGGCAGGTGGCAGGTCTGAACGCTCTGCTGGACAGTGATGCTATACGATCCAAGCTGCATACAAGCTGCCATGCACCCAGGTTAACCGTTTGGAAGCAGCTCAAGGTGACCACACCAACAGTTCTTCCCTACAGTTTGGTGCATGTGCACCTCAATATGCCTAGAAGACCTGGGTACATAAGGACTTTGTTAGCAAAGGTAGGTACCATCCAAGGCTAAAGAAAAAGTACTTGTTTGTTGGACTGTATGTTGTCCTGCAACAGGAAAGGCTCGACAAGTAGCACAAGGTTGCACTGTGCTAACAAGAATCATGATGGGCACTGCAGTGGGGAAAAAATCCAAGGTAGTCTGAGTGAATCATAAGGCTTTTAAAGCTCCTGACTTAGAGAAATGCATGGCCTCCTCCTCTTGCCCCAGAAGCCACTATTCTGTACTGATTGATTACTTCCCATTAGAACATACTGAAGTCCAAAGGAGCTACATACAGGCAGATAAAGCTAGAAATATGTCCAAAGAAAGGAAGAAAGCTTATTGTCTAGAACTGCAAAAGTAGAAGTAACTGCTCAAAAAAAAAGGCAAAACAAAAAACCCACAAAACAAATACATTTAAAAATGCAAACCATACACACACCAAAACAAAAACCAACTCACACTGAAGTCCCATAATTAAGAAGAAAGTCAGCAAGAAGGTGGCACCAGGACAGAGAATGTCCACCCAACTATGAAAGAACATTTTGTCAAGTCTAATGGAACTGCATCTTCCAAACTACATTCTCCACTTTTACACTCGCCTCACAAAAACAAGAAATGGCCAACTAGGTTACTGCACTCACTAGAAGAATAAAGATAGTATGTAATGAAGCATTAAAATAGAAAAATGAAAGTCACCTAAATATATGATTTAATTCATTTTTTCAGTAAGCACGATAATATTAAGAGGTAATATAAGATAGCAAAATTGACAAAAACAGAAACTTCCACAACACGGATGAAATAAAAGCTCTAGCAACTTAATATAAATTTCCTGCAGGAGAATGTGGTTATCACCAAAGATAATCAAATCCCAGACCTAAAATTTCACATACTACAAAATCTCCAGTCCGATGCACGCTAACAAGCTGAAACCTGCACGGGGATATGCTTGCCAAGTTTAAATATCAGGAGAACAAACCAGGAGTACAAATAAGATGTAAATTTACACTCAAAATCAAAATACAGCAATCAGGTGCTTGAACAATTTCCAAAAAAATATTACTAAAGGCAAAAAACCGTAACTGCTCAAGTTGATATTAGAGTCCTTCCTGAAAGAAATCGAGTGATCTGGCACCTGCATCTGCAGTAGAGCTAACCCAGTAACACAGACTTTTTTTTTTTTTTTACTGATTTGATGGGTCCTGTTGCAAACTCAAAGTGCTTCTATACTCATTCACGACTCAATTGCTCAAGGCCATGTCACACATCCACTCTTTCCCTAAGCATCTGTTGTACAACAGTCATAGTAGTATCAGCTGTTTAAGTTCCACGACAGACGAAATTAGAATCCACAGAAGAGCAACAGATAGAACAAAAAAAAAAAATCATTTTGTTAGGTTTGACAACAATTTTTAAATACAAAAAAAAAAGCTTTATTTAAATATGGTCCTTAATTTAGACTCTCTTCTCTTACCCTAGAAAAGGCTTTACCTGGACAATTATGAGAAATAATTATTCTTTAAGAACTCACAGAGCACTTTCACTATCTGGACAACAAAATCATCTTATGGCTGCTTTTATGCACCTCATTCTCTGGCTTTGGAGGCGGGGGTGTGGATAAAAGAAAGAGCGGTAACACATAGTAATGCTCTGTCTCATTCCTATCTTATTCAGTTCCCACCTATCAAGATTGCTTCCTTCATGGAGCTCCCACACCCGGTGCTTTCCTCTTTAATCTAGAGAACTGGTACAACCTGTAGCTTCCATTTGCTCAGATGAGATAAAGCGGAAATAAATAAATAAATAAATCAAAAACCCAGAAGAATACCCTCCTCCAGAGTACAAGCTACTTTTTTCCCCAAATCCTATTACAAAACTCAAACTACTAACTCAGCTTGGTATCAACTTGCAACAACAACAAAGTAGTTCAGCTCAAAATGGAAGATTTTTAAAATGAGTTACAAACAAACAGGAAGAAGATCCTTACCGTTCTGACTTCCACCCTTCAAACGTCTGACTGACTCATAGTCAAGAGTTCACGGGTAGATAATATAGCATAAGGCAACAAATTTTTGCACAAGCATTGGCACACAGCTGCAAGCAGTAGCAGATCCTGGCCCTCACACAATGCAGGCATGAACCAAGCAGAAAGAACGAACCATTGCAGGCAACAAATGGAGTAAGCCAAAAAAATGTGAACATGTGTACATGCTATTTAAGTTTAGCCTGGGGTTAGGAGAGGTTTACTTTCTTCTAACAAAAGGTCTCTCCATCAGAGTTTGAGCCTTAAAAGACAAAATGTAGGTTCACTAAGTAAATAAGATAACTGCACACAAACTAAAGAAGTTTCTGCTCACAAATTATCAGGATCCCAGAGCTTCTTTCGTCAGAGATCACCTACAAGCCTCTATTCTGTTCTGTAGTTCTTCAGAAAGGACACTGAACGGAAGAATGTTTTAATCCTTGGGATCTGGCTATTATTTTACAATTGCTGTCAGAACAGAGTGAGCATCTGAAGTTATGATGCATGGTTTGGTTCTCCTCCCATACGCCAAAAGGGTAAGCAATAGGGAACCACATTATTTTAGCACAGAAAGTACATTGAGTGTAAGAAGGTTTTACCCTCCTCTCCAGAATTCAAGCCTATTGGCAATTTAGTCTGAGTAATATTTCTTCAAATATCTGAAGAAATAATCCAGGTTTGCTCAGTCAGGAACTGGAGGAAGATCCCTCCTCATCCCAAACACACAAAGTAGGAGAAATCATAATCTAGTGACGTTTTTAAATGATAGGAACTACTGTTATTTATTTCCATGAAGTAGTAGTAAAAAGAGGGCAAAGAAAATAAACATGAATGATTAAAACTAAATGCAGATACTTTAAATTCATTAGGCAGTTCTATAAAGTGATAATCTCCCCACAGCTGGCTTTCCCAAGACCGCCACCCCATGGCCACGTAGCTATCAGCTTTGTTTGCAAACAAGAGGAGCAGTAAATGATTCAGGTCATGTTGATTAACTGATGCTCAGTTTGCAAAATGGGTTAGATGTGCACACACAGTATCAGTGGAGCTAACAAAGAAAAATACATCCGTGGACAACATTCTGAACAGAGAAGTCATCCTTAAAAGCACACAACAGTGGGGCACCCAGTCAGTGCTGCCAGCATAAACTTCTGATCCAAGTATTCTCAGAGGTGCTCAGATCCACAGTTTCGCTTCATTTCCAGATAATACAGACAACACATGAATACAGAAGAATTATTATAGACTGCACATTAGCAAAAATATCACAACATGCTTACTGTGAAAAGTCTCTAGAAGCTGCCTTTTATACTCCTAGTCTTTGGGGTTTTTTATTTTAAACAAGGCTGCACTAAAAATTCAAGCAGAAGACAAATTTGAAGAAAAATATTATAGCTATCTACAAACGGACCCATGTGGGTGGCAAACCTTCTCTCAGAATAGAAGTAGCTCCCAAAGTATAATTGGAATGCCACACTTGAAAGTTTTGAAACAGAGATGGCAACTGGCAGCACAAGCTTCGTAGTCACCAGGCTACAGGAACTCTGTCACCAACAATCACCACAAAGTGCATACATAAAAAACCCCACAGCGATTAAAACTGAGACTGAGGATCTAGACTGAATTTTCTGTCTAAATCTACACATCACAAGCGGATGTAAAGAATAAGGAAATGGCCAATATGTAAAGAAAACTCAAACACCTATGCAACTCATTGAATAATCTGCAGGCATTAAGTGCAAGAGCCAGAATTGGGAGCAGTCAAGTCAAAACCAAGAAGATCAACCCATCCTATAGGTGAGATTTTTATCAAGCGAGACATGACAAAGTACCAACTGTTGCTGAGTAACGGCCTCCAAATCCACAGAATGAAAGAGTCGGTACATACACGTGCCTCAACCGCACGCTTTCTTTACACACTAAGACAAAAAAGATTTACATTTAGGAAAAAGAAGGCAAAACTCTTCCCATACTGAATGGCTCTCTCATTCAGGAAGAAGAAAATACTGTGGTTTTTTGTAAAGCCATTAACAGACAATAAGGGTCTTTCTTGAACAAGACATGCAATACCTTAGCCTGTATTAAAATTGGGCTTTCAGAGAGATGAGTACAGTCTTCTCCAAAGACAACTGTGATGACATTTCAACAATGTTCTCCATAATTATTTTTTTTTAACATCGCGCATCAATATGGAAGTTTGCACTGTTGCCATAGAAATGGTGCTAGCAGGAAAAAAAAATAAATCTACCAGCATATGAATTGCCTGTATTTATGTCCTGGTTTGAGTTAGAACAGACCAATTCTGCTCAGTGATTTTTATCTTTCAGCTCAGTTCCTTTAAACTCCCTGCACTTTCTGAAGTTAGCAGCCTGTTTTTGCAGGCAGTGCTGCTTCTGGCAGGGATAACGCCCGATGTTTAGAGTTAGCACCAGCGACTGGTGTGCAGACCAAGGCCACTGCTAGATGCTGCGTACCACATTGCAGGGTGCAGAAAGTAAAAGTCACACCTGTGGGGAGGAACGGACAGGTGGGTGCCCTTAAACTGACCCATGGAGTGTTCCATCCCATAGACGCCGTATTTCCCTGCTGGGGGCCCTTGCTCGGGTCCTCTCGGCTCAGGGGCTCTTGCTCTGGGTCCTTGCTCGGATTCTTCCTCGTTCGTTCAATGGCTGGAATCCAAGGAGGACTCTCTTTGTTCTTCCTTCGATCCTGATTGGAGTGTTCCTGAACCTAGTACCAGAATCCAGCTCCTGAACTTGGTTCCCGTCTGCTGCTGGGCCCTGTCTGGGACTTTCCCAGTGCCTGCTCCACAACATCAGTGGTGACGGTGACGTACTCACCACCAGGGGCGTTTGGGTTCAATACTAGTATTGTATATATTTGTAAATATTCCATTTTATTCTTGTTAGTATTTTCCTTTTCATTAAAGCTGTTCTAGTTTCCTTTTCTAATCGATAAGTCTCTCTCCCTTATTCCTTTTCTCTTTCCCTTTGGGGAGGGAGGGTGGAGAGCACCTCTTATAGGTTTTAGAGCTGACCTGACCCTAAACCGCAACAATTTATTGTAAAGACTATTATGTGCAACAACAACAGACATTTGGGGAAGAGAGATGGATTTTCGGCCTGTGCCACCGTCCCCTGCATTTGTTGATGAAAGCGTGTCAAGCACAGTGTATCAAATTTCTACAAGCAAACAATACACAAAACAGTTACTTATCAATCCAAGCATCTACATCTTTCACACTTTTCTAATTGCCTTTGGAAGAAGCTCAGTAAATCAGGCAACCAATGAGAGAGTAGATAAAGACCCAAATACCAATAGTTTAATATTAAATACTTCTCTTCACCCAAGACCAGTCAGTAACTGCTGACCACTTGCCTAATAAAACATGATAGAGGAAACAATCAAATCCAAGTTAATTCACACAAATCCAGGACTTCAACAAACCAAATGGATGTTGGAACGTTATTTTAAATGTTCAAGAACAACCAAATGAATCCACAGAGGATTTGTCAGCTGGCCCAGCCAGATGTCAATGATCTACTCAAAGTGCCTGAAATTGGAGATCGACCATATGTTTGCCTCAACTGCAATAATTTAGAGTGAACATCTTCATGAAGGAAGAGAGTATATTTTCAAGATGGTATCAGACTTTTTTTTTCTTGTTATCAAAACATAAACTCAGAGCAGAACAGCAGGGAGGTCTTGTCTCTTCAGATACTCAAGACAGACAGGAATTTATTTGAAGGGCTGAAATTCTGGTATACCCCCCTTACTTCTTGTGCACCACCACCAACAGTTGAGTCACCAGAAAAAACTAAGTGAGATTTCAGGTAAATGGACAGGATAAATGAGAACCCTGCTGGAGCTATTTCTAAGCCATCTACCTACATTATTGATGAAAGGATCTGCTCTAAAGAAGGAATGACATAATAAGTATGTAAGGAGTTTGTATAATTTGTCTAACTGGTGTAGAATACAACGTTTTCCAGAAGACATCAAAAAGACACTGAGCTGTAGCACAAGCATTAATTTGAAGAGCGTAACTGGCAAAGCACAAGAACCACCTATGTAAAAACATCTGTATACCTCTCATGGTAGCGAAGGCAAGCCTCAAATTCTTGTTACAAAGCAGGGAAAAAGACACACTATGGGGGAAAGATTAATGATAAAGTTCTTTAAAGCACACGACAATTTCAAACTACCCAGGGATGGAGGAAACCAAACCTACTTCTCAAATTACATCCTAAGCAGGTAGACACATGCTATTTCGTTTGTGAGCCACGCTTCAGATGAGGAATGCAAAAATCAGCTAACTACTGAAAAGGTGCATATGTCCTTTTGCTCTGATTTTACGTGGCAATATGATCAATAAGGAAGGAAAGGAGAACACAAACTCAAGACAGGGTTTACTGGGCTGCATGCTTTGACAGGCACAGAAAGGCTGCAGACACTTCAGCCAAGCGAGAACAGCTACCTGAATACATTCAAAACAGGGACAAGCATGTTCTTCCAGAACTCACAGAAAACAAAGAACTCTGCAATTTTTATACGCCTTTAAGAGCACAGCAACTGTTGACACAGGTAACAGCATTTGCTGGTTTTTCAGTATCTAGGAGTAAAGTTCCACTCCTTTACCCCCTTTCCCCCGGCCAAAGATTTTGGTATGCCTTCCACACAGCCTGTCAAAGGAGATTTTTAAGGTTATACCAGCACTATGAACTCAGCACAGTAAATTCACAAGGGATACCCTATCCAAATTCCACTTGGATATTTGAGATATTGACTGGATGACTGAATAATTATTACTCCAACATCTCCATCAGGTTATCAAATGCAATTGCATCCATTTCTGCCAAAATCAATGGATCATGCATTAAAAATTGATTTAAGTGCAGATACGCACGAGCCAAAAACTTGGGTCCAAGAGCAATGGCAGGGAGATGGCCTGTACACAATAGAGCTTTGATAGAGATCTGTAGGAGAATGGTGCTTTAAATGCAAATCTGTTGTTTTATAGCAGGTAACTATTTCTTCTTAAGGATATCATGCTGTTTAGCAGTTCATTTAATCAAAACCAAAATTGCACTCATCTTTGTGCTAATCTTTTAACTCGTAAAACATAAATCTAGAATGCTATAACGTAAGAAAGTCCACACCACGAGACGGCAGGGCATCACAATCAGCAATTAAAAAAAACAAACTTACGTGACTATTCAGTGATGTTAACTAACCTCGAAAAGCTCACAGAATGGCACCTTCCAAAGACATCACTAGAAACTGCTAATTCCGTTAGTACTACCAGCTGAAATCTCTATTCTTTGCTTTGC
Organism: Baryphthengus martii; assembly: GCA_013396935.1. Lineage (NCBI taxonomy): Eukaryota > Metazoa > Chordata > Aves > Coraciiformes > Momotidae > Baryphthengus > Baryphthengus martii. The sequence continues at coordinate 291,998 of VWZK01004337.1, forward strand.
TTTCTAGGATCATCAAAACCACCCCAGTGCTAAAAGCCAAAGGACTAGCACAAACCTTGAGCAAACCACAACTAGTACAAGAACAAAGATCCCTCAGATCTTAACACAGCTGTCAGGTAAGCCTTGCTGTTCTGCGACAGCTTCTGGCAGGAAACCTTCCTTGTAGGAGTTCTGCCCTAAATTGTGCAAAGTAGTCTTTTTTTTTTTTCCCCTCTGTTCTACAGGAGAGATTTTCTGGCCCAGACTAATCAATAGCACTGGCTTTCTCTTAAGCAACAGAGTTTAGCCAGACAAACCAATGGTAGCTAATTCTTCACCTCATCCAAGTGAAAATACAACACTTCTTTTGAGATCCTGCCATGCCTTGTACTGCTGCCTTAAGAGTTTTATTTCAAAAAAAAAAAAAAATCTCAGCCATCCAAATATATGCACAGCTTGGTCTAGATGAGCAGTTTTGCTGTCATGCAAGATTCACCTTGAATAGGAGGAAAAACATGAAAAGAAGGCCATTACTAATGCAAGGAATTGAAAGGGTCTGAGAAACAATTTCTAAGTATTTGGAACCAGTAGCATAAGTTACAATTTGGAGAAGGATTTAATACTTCTTCATCACTACTGACATTTAACCACCCTTGTCCAGGAGGTACAAGAAAATCTGTTACCGTAAGAAATATAAGTGGACAATACACACCAACTAGAGAGCAGCCTTGAAGCAACAAAAAAAAGCCCCAGTAAAGAGAAAGCTGTGCTGGGAAACAACCGGCTGGGAGAGCTGGACATGGAACCCAGTTGCCAGCAGCACATTTTGTTGCCCTGCAGACCAAAGCCCATGGGCTGCCAGTTGGAAAATCCTGTTGTGCACAGTCGTGTGCTTTTAAATTCTGCACCATTTAACCCTTTAGTTATGCTTTTTATTAGTCTGAGCTTAAGACAAGTTACCTTATCACTGCAATATGGTGGCAAGGAGTGAATTCGATTCCCAGTTCAGAAACTCTGTGAATTTGCAATTCCAGAAGGTATTCTTTGATGACATACAACATATATTAAAATACTTTAAATTGCAGTATTTTCAAACAGTTCTACTAATAAACTGTCTTTGTCATGCCCTGAGCAACAATGTGGACTAGATGACCCCCAGAAGTGGCCCCTATTCTGATTCTTTAGTTTAAAGAAAACACAAAAGGCATTAACATCTAACTAAAAGAGTGTGTAGGTTCATCGAGAAAGAAGTATATCCAAATATACTGACCAAGCAGAATCAAACACCACAATCTACTTCATTTTTTTGCTCTCCTGCTGATGTGAATTTCAGGTATATTTTTTAGATTGCAAAAAGAGAGGATAAATACTATTTTAAAAGCTTGAGATCCGTTAAATCTCCTCTTATTTCCTTCCAGGAAGACTTGGTAAAATAGAGCTTCAAGCCTCCAATAAAAACATTCTACTTCAGAATAAATACAAACAAGATCCTGACGAATGGTCACAAAAAGCTGTTTTAAAATGCATCACTTCAGGCAATCAACTTGTGGCTTGGCTATGTGCTCCTAGCTAGCAAAGGCAGTGCTGCGATGGAAGCTCTGAAAGCCCAGGCGAAGATCTTATTCCTGTGGCCTTCTCCCCTCCAAATTAATGAGCACCAGAGGTGCACAGTTCATTTCATCCTTCCTAAAAAAAAAAAATAATCAGAGAAAAGCAAGACTGCCAAACATGCGCACAGAGGCTGAGAGGTGAGAAAGCCCATGGGCCCTAGAATGAGAAATTAAATGTACTGTTGATAGAAGGCCATAATCCAGGGATGGGAAAGAAAAGTTGTGATCTCTCACATTGTGAAATATATGGAGGGATGGAAGCAAAGAGATACAGTGCAAGTCCTACCTGCATCCACCTCTCCCAGCCCTGCTAACATGTTTGACAAAACACTCAACAAATGGTGTTTTGATACTTAGTGATACTGCAACACTTCATGGTGGCACCACCATGAGAGTCACCTGATGCTGCCCAAGAGGATTTACAAAATCAGAACTACAAATAATTTGGTGAAAGAAATGAATACACAGACATGCTTTTCTACAGTTTCATATTCAGCCTGCCAAGTTGGAGAGGTTCATTTTGGTCACAAATGTTATTTAAGCATAAATGAGAGCCAGTCACATCATAAATATCGGGTATTGGTGCCTCAGTGTTGAAACACCACTGAAGTCACTAGGCACAGCATGGTTAGCGTGTTTTTGGCAAGTGGTATACTTTGGAAACAGCTTTATCACTTAAAAGCTAAGATACTTTAATGAGCTACACAAACTTGCCTTCCACTACCTCCAAGACAATAGAGAAAAAACAACCTCGGCAAAACCCCCAAGCGTAGCTACCAATTTAAATGCAATATTCATATAGTGATTTAGGGGAAGTATCTGATTTAAGAATCTATTTTTTCACAAACAATTTGCAATTTGCAAATGGTATCTCCAACCTAGGCAAGACGCCCTTTTTCTTTTCCAAGATGGGTTTTCTGATTTTGAAGATTATTACATTAAAAAACATTAGCCTCCTCTGCATTAGACAATATGCCAAATTTCGAAAGATTGACATTTTCTTCCTGTAAGCAAAGCACTTTTACCAACATTACGAGAATCACAAATACAGAAAAATCCACAAAGAAATACCGATCAGGATCAGCTAGTCTAATGATAAGATCACAGAAATACGCCTTATTGCCCTAGGGAAAAAAAGATATCCAATTCCATTAATGATCTGGAATGCAATAGGGAAAGATGACACCAGAGCAAGAGACCAGCAACAAAAACTTCAGTTGCTGAAGCCCATCACTTCTCCTCATCTTCCCTCCCTCACTCCGACAAGTAAAATCAAGAAGCTATCCGTGACATTCAGTACCAGCACACAGAAAGCTGACACCTTTAAAGCAACACAGAAACTCCAGCACATCCCAAGACAGCAAGGGAAGTCTGTTCCTGTTCCTTGGAGAGATCTCATTCCTGCCTACATCCTTTAGCTCCATTACTGTGTGATTGTTTTCCACTCAAGACTACCATTTCATAGAAAGAGGAGAAGAAAAAGTAGGCAAAATCATGGATTGGTTTTTTTTTCCTCAATCATGAAGACAGGAGCTGGCTTTTAAAAAAATAAAACAGGTATAGCTGAAATAATTAAAGCTCTCGGCTTTTCTACAATAGACCTCTGTTTACAAATAAATGAGGGATTTCACACGCTTTGTGGGTGCACTAGCTTCGCAAGACATCTTTCATGTCAGCTACTTGCATTATTTATCAAACAAGCCTCCCTTTCTGGGAGTATCACTTAACAGAGCCTATCTAGATTTCTCTGCCTATCTAACCAAGCATAACACAAATTCGACACACCTCTGTGTTACGCTGCTCTATAGAGCTGCACGAGAGATTGCACATTTTCCTACCCTCTCCTTTATAAAAGGCTTTTCGGCCTCAGCAAAGCCCTTTGAATTAATGTCTTAGCATCTTATAACTGAGTTATAAAATACAGATCAAGAATTATTTCTCAACAAAACCGTGTCAGCCTCAAATCGTTAGCACACATACTTTTGTTACTCTAAGTCTAAATTTGTTGAAGAATTCATACCAATTTTGCATATATTCACTCTGGACTTACAACAAGCACATGCTGTAAGTATATAACTCCGCTCCCAATCAAATTGAACAGGGAGGGCACATAATTTCACAGGACAAAAAGAAACCCAACAAGATCTTTGGTAAGTTTCTCTAGATGCCTCGACATAATGTCATCTTAAATACTTCAAAACTTTCCATTGTACATACAAAAATAATTTGGGATGGCATAACAACAAATAGGCGGATACTACTTTTCTCTCCCCTAGTCATATGGCATTTGTTACCAAAAAGAGAAGAAACAAAGCAGTTCTGACAGATGGTCTCCAGCAGAGTTTTTAGGTATCTCTCTAACAAACTGAAGTCCTTGAATGCGAGTTGATACACAGATTCGTATGAAAACTTCTTTTAAGTGAAGTTAAATTACCTTATCTGGAACATGAACTAGGTCCTATGAAGAAGCCTTTCCACCCCTTGCAGCTTCAGAAAAAAGTCAAGACTGACTTTTCAGAAGTATTAAACACAAGTCACAGCATGAAACACAGCTTGAGTTCTAATATCCTATCCACAAATAATAAAAAAAAAAAGTCAGCAAGCTAATTAAGTACAAGGGCAAGCCATTACATGCAAGCGTTGAGGAAGCACTATCTGCAAGCAGGTCCTAAAGCACACAATCTGCTTATGCATACCTGCTGTTCTTCAAAGGTACAGAAATACTGTACCTCAAAAGCAGTTCTTCCACTTCTTTAATATAACTTTTTTTTGTTGTTTGATCTCCTGACTACAATTTTATTAACAGCGTCTTCCTCTCAATTCCTTTAAAAGCATTTGAACAATTGAACAGATATTGCCAGCAGAACTGAAAAGCTTCCATAAAAACAAAGTAACTTTCTGCCAGCATAGCTAGACTTACACAAGGGTATAAAAAATAAGCAAAGCATCCCAGTTTCATACTGCGATTAGATGTGGTACTATCACCTTTGGAACAGTTGTAAGGAAGATCTTGTCCAACGTAACACATTATGTACTTGTTTAAAGTACCATTAAAAATTACCTGTCACCATGAATGGAAATGCCGTTACACTACTCTGGATCAGAAATAAAGTTATTGTTTATTGTCCACTAGTAAAGAGGAGAAGCACTTTTAGCAAGGCATATCACTAAGAACACAAAAATCTATTATCAAAGAGTTATCTGGCAAAATCTGTTCAAAACAAACTCAAAATAGGCTGAGACTGGGGGAGGGGGGTGGGGCAGGGAACACAAAACAATAATAAAAAAAAAAAAATCTACAAAAGAAACCCAAATAACAAACAAGCAAAGAATGACTAGAAGAAATTACATAACATTAACAGGGCAGTCAACCAGCAAAGGGCAGCTAGCCAAGCACTTTTCAAACAGAAAGTACCAAAACCATTTCTACTACAGAGGGGCGTTTGCTATTATCATATAAAATGGAAAACGGTTTCGTTAGAAACTGCATCTGACACCATCCATGAATGGCATATTAAAAAGTCATAATAATAAAGCCTTATTAACCTAATGAAACCTAGGTAATGTTTATACTCATCCTATCTTAAGGCAGAGCTGTAAGGTCCAGGTTTTATCTCCCTAAGAACGATTTCAAGTTTCAAGCTGCGCACTGTCCACCACCTTCACAGCTCTCAGAAGCACAGGGTTAGGATGCAGCTAAGATGAAAAATCTTGCTAAACCTTCAGTAATTTTGCACTCTGAGATCCAGAAGCTATGTGAAGATCACCTCAACTGCATGGCAGGACTGACCTCAATAGATTCTACTCTTGTACATTATTCCTTTCCGAAATGTCTGTTGGCATATTTCCATCTGATCAGTAAGAATATCAAATTTATTTAAAGAAACTTACCAGACAAGCCCGACAACTAACGCCCAAACAAACTGGGCAGTCTAAAAGGACATGACTATTATTCTAAAAATAAATGAGATAGCTGCCACTAGTCAGGTATACTTACCAATAAAGCACATGGGAAAACTGGCTGGTAATCAAAGACAAGGTTCTTGGCAGAGTGCTCTGGACTTGCTAACAACAGCAGCACAGTTCAGATGCCCTTTAACCACACAGAGAAAGTTCATTATGTGACAGAGGAGGAGTGGAAGTAGAAAGATTATGAGTCACCCACTTAACCATATGCTTTATCAATACACCTCATGACTGTCAGAGTTACTAACTAGTGATGGCACGAAACGGTGATGCATTAAGGGAAGTGAATGCGCAGTCCAAACCTTTAGGCCATTTTTAATTTTACAGTCTTAGCACTTCAACAATTTATGTGCAATTTGAAATTCAAAATGTACACCTAAGAAACTATGCAATGTTACCAGCATTCTAACACTTTACACAAGTAAGCTGATTGCAGATGCTTTTGAAATCCTCAAAGTACTTCAGAGGCTTCTGGATTAGTCTTTGCTTGATCAGACAAAAGACTGTATTACCGAGTTCCCAGAAACATCCTTATCGTTCCCAGCTCACTCCACCAGCCTACTGTAAAAGATGCAACGACTGTTAAGTTTGGCGCTCTGCAAAAGGGATTTTCAGAAACGTCACAAGGATTCTGTAATGCCTTATACTTCCTCAAACCTGAAACTAAGAAGTTTTTCCCAAGTTCCCAGACTTGCAAACCCAGCTGAGGACTCAAGCTAGAGTTGAGCTTGGGCTCTAACATCACAAATCAGCACTCCACAAGCTCAGCTATAACCAAAAGGACAACTGATCCAATTAATTGATTTTGGCCGGTTTACTAGAACTCTGCTTTTGTACTTGCCAGTTAAGTCCACCACTAATTGGGGTTTTTTTTCACTCCTTTCTCTGCCATGACATTCAGCACAAGATTTTGTATGGCTGAAGAATATACAGTTTGGGCAAATATCAAACTGAAAAATAAGGCAAGGGGGGGGGGGAAAAGGCAGCCCAGTTTCTTAGCTGGGTAAGTTCCCTGCTGCAGTTCACTCTACTAGTATTTCTGCCCAAATAGTGTGGGAAGTGAGCAGTCAATAAATAAGCTCCCTCACTGCACATGGGGTCACAACCTAATACAATTACAAACCAATTTAAATTAGTTACAACTGGGGAGGACCCGAACTTTATCAAGCAAGTAACAGAATTTAACTGCAATTAGGTCAAGTTACCAATTTGGCAATAAAACAAGCGGACTAGAAATATAAGCTTCTAAAGAGCTGATAAATTGGAGCTTTACATGGAACTAACAAGTCACATGTCCACCTGTGCTTAAACGCTGCTTCAGATATAAATTCGTATATGAAGCTTACAGAGGAAGAAAACTTAGTAAACTGAGACTTTCAGCTTTTCACTGGAGACTTCTGCCTGCCTGTACATTAACCTGAAAAGGGTGTATCACAGCAGAAAATGTGCTTAGTAGTAGTCCTGTTTACTCACTTATTGGTCCAACTCCAGTCACTCTGTGACAGTATTCCACGTATTCTAAATTTAAACGAAAATATAATACTACAGTTGAGACAATTATCTCAAACCCCGGGCACCTTAATAATGTGATAAGAGCAATTCAATTTACAAACTGCATTAAGATCACTTTTTCAGGATCTCTGCCAGTTCTAGTACCTAAGAAATACACCTTCAACTTTTAAAAAAGATCAATATTCTTCTTCCGTAGCACGATCAATCTGAGGCCATCTCAATGCAGAGTGCAAATTCTATAGTCTCAAAGTTGTCCCTTAATGAATAAAGAAGGAGGCACAAATCAAACCGCTTTTAATGCCATACTACTAAAGCAATGCTCAGAGAGTTGATAGCCAATGCTAGGTCACTTCAGACTTAATTGATTGCTGCCAATACCATAGCTCCATTAAAGAGAAAAAGATGTAACACGTTCATATCCAATGCATCAGTGCCACTACTCCTACTTTACTCCAAAGCCAGCAAAACTTCCACACCGCGTTTTGCCTTCAAATCGCTTTAAAGTGGAGTTGCAGCATGGAAGTCAGCAGATGCCAAGCTTCTCCTCTGCAAGCCCCATTACACATTTCTCCTCTGCCATTCCAAGTGCTTCAGCCCTCTGACAGCGTATGGACTTACAGTACAAGCCATATAAGTGAAGAGATTCACAAGCTCAAAGAAATTACCAGATCGGGCCGACCACTTTTCAGCAGAGGACTGCAAATTATATTTCATTAGTTGCACTAGAAAGTGCTACAACGATCTAAAACCAGCCAAACTCTAGTCTTCCCTAATCAGGTTAGGAGGTCTCAATCTTGTAGTCAAAGATTCTGAAAACTGATCTTCCTGTTGCAGTATGATTGCTGGGAACAACAACTAATAAACTCGAGTCACCAGAGGGCACTAACACTTCTACCTAATGGCAAATGTGCTCCTTCAATTAGGAAGGCTGATAATTACAGCCACATCATCATGTATATTTTATCTGGATTGAACTTCAGCCAGCTTGTTCTAATCCATGTCCAAATCTCAACTACATGCTGATGAGGCACAGAGCTATGCTAAGTGTTGTGGTCACACTTGCAATATATGGGAGAGACTTAGAGTCTCCCCAGACAGACCAGAGAAAATAGGGCAGGCACATGCCTCTACCAGTTCACTTGCAACCTAAAGCTTACATAGTCTATGAAATCTGGATTTATACATGGAAGTATTCATTTAATTGAAATTCTGAAACAGGCACAGAGAACAGGTCACAAGTCTGACACGTCAAAGAAACAGAATAAATAACGACTCTTAAGCGTTTTCACCAAGACGAACCCCTACCACAGGGGACTGCAAGCAACAATCTGCCTCCAAAAGAAAAAAGAGGAGGGTTTCCATTTAACCACCAAGAAGCACCAGGCGCATTACTCTCTCAAATTTGGCATCAAATCGACTGCCATGTTACATGCTTCACCTTTAACAAAGGAGCCTGTAATTTAATACCGAGAAATAAGCAGGTTTTTAAACCACAAATATGATGCATACAAGGGGCTGACAAGACCATTACTTGCTATTCTCGCAAGCCTTGGCGCTAGGCACAGAGGTGCACTGCAGCGCACCCCGAGATCTTCTGGGCCAGGAAACCCTGACTTGTTGATGCACCCGATACAGTCACAACGTGCCAACACACAGTCCAACCAGTGCAGCCCTATGGAAACAACGGCAATGCTTCTGGGATCTGTAAGGTGCACAGATGCTTTTTTTCCCCAGCATTACTGCCCCGCTGTTCTACCTGAACTATCAGTCTTGTACTTGGGACTGTCAGACAACACAGGCAAGGGAAGGAAAAGGGAATCCTATCCTTCCTTTGGGAAAGGCACACAATAAGCATGGAGGCTGTCGCTTCTCTGCACTGAAGGTACAGCCCTGGAAAAAGTTACACAGACAATAAGGCTGGGATGGCAAGAATTCTGAGACCATTCTCAAGGCATCTCCATGGGTATAAAGGAAGACATCATTTGTGGCATTTGACAGCTTACAATCCGTCTGGAAGCCAGTAGGGAGTTTAGGAAAAAAAGAAATGTGAGTGTCCTAGACAGTGGCACACCTCTTGACAGTGAGCCCTAGCGAGTAAACGTTAACATTTTATACGAGGGACACTATTTTAAAATATTTAGTACCAGCCCACTGGATTTTCCAGTATTTTATTTCACTGTAGTATAAGATTCAGTGAATGGCTCAGTCAAACTGTCCTACAAACTGACTCACGGACAGGAAAGAGTCTCCCTCTTCCTCAGCCTGCAAGCAGGTTCAATCACTGTCATTTACACCAGGCTAACTTTTTAAAGTCACAGCAAGAAGCTCCAATGTACAGTACACACCCTGCTGCTGAACACGTCCTCCTCCTCTGTGAGTTTGGGCCACTCTCTCCTTCTCCACTTGACACAGCTCCTCCGGACTGCACAGAGCTGCTGCCACCAGCTCAGCCCAGCGACCGGACTGGGCCTTCTATCTGACACCTCCCAACTGCCTTGCTCCAGATCTGATTTCAGAGGTCCCCCCTTCTACTCAGCACAATACTGGGTGGTACCAGCTTGTCCACAGGAAGGATTCCAGTGCCATTTTCCCTTCAGGCCTTTAAGGATCTTTGTAAAGGAAAGAGTTGCAGTCGCACATCTGCATGTTCCTCGGGACTAAGCACGCAGAGCACCTACTTACAACGCCCAACTGTAACATTAAGACTCGCTCACTTCAGCAATCTTTTACGGTAATTAGCTCATAAACAGACAAAACACAAAGCCCACAAAGCTTCTGTTCGTGCAATAAATACTATGCAAAAATATTAAAAGATTATTCCTACTGCAGCAAAGCCAGGTATTTAAGTGTAACGGTTATTAAGAGAAATGCTTTCTCATCATTTTGAAAATGCATTTTTAAGTATATTTTCAAAGAAGGACTGTAAAATGACACTCAAATCACAAATATATCATGCCTCTGACATCTTATATTTTGACAAAACGTAACCAATCACGCTCCTTACCCCTAAAGGAAGTTTTCAACTCAGCTTTAGTTGTTGAATGAAAGGAGGAATGCAAATGACTCAGCTCCGAGCAAATATAAAGGAAAAGATTAATCCTTAATCTCAGTGAAAAAAACATAGGGGAAGAAACTGTTTAAAATGGAGGTGTGTCCTTATAAAGTCAAATCTTTTAATATTCAAAGACGTGTCAAGCAGAACACGAGCACACTAAGGCTTCATTAGCTTTCTGAAGTCTTAAAGACACTCATTACAAACATGGCCAATTGCAAAAATCAAAGTTCACACAAGTAACTGAAGTTAAAGAGTTATCCCTGTATCTTACTTCTTGCTCACTGGTGCTGAGCTGCATTAAGATCACTAAAATATCTAAACATTGGGATTTTTAATCTACACGGTCACCAGCAAAATGTAAGTGTGGAAGGGAAAAGATCTCTCTGAAAATCCTGCATAAAGGCAGGTTTCAGAGAAAAAAAAAAACCAAACAACAAACTGACATTAAACAGGATAATCTCATGAAGGCAGCTGGTGGGTTTGGGGTTTTTTTCCCTCTATTTCTCATTAAAATCCAGCAAAATAAATTACAAGGTAGAATATTCCACAAGAGGGCTACCAGACTCCAAGTGCCTGCTGTACGTCTTCCACACATACTTGCAAGTGACTGCTCGTCCCCCAGCTCAGCATTTCAGTGCAGAAAACATCTCCAGCCGCGTTGGGAAGAATATTTAATTGGAGATTTATAGGAGCGCTTCTTTACATACAGTCCGAGCTCTAAATACAGACGTCACCAGAGGGCACTCTTTCAATTCAAGTGACCCAGGCTTTAGCAAACTTCTGAACAAGACTGCAGACAACCCACAGGCAGAGATGTATAAAGGACAGTAAGTTTTGCTTCTGCAAGAGATTTCCAAGAATAAGGAAAACCACAAATAACAAACCCACCAAACATAAACGAAATGTAAATATTTATCCCAGAAATGCTTTTCAGAGTAAAGATCAGAAGCAACTATCAACTTCTACACTATGTTAGACTGTGGTACTTGATGGTATCAATCCACTCAAGTAGTTTTGGCACCCACGTGGATCATATCAACTCACAGAAGCAGGGTCCAAGGCACTAGAGCTCAGGCAGAGGTGCCTATGGAAGTCCTCCGGCTATATTATCACAGCCACTAAACCTTGCAATAATACTTTAAAAAATGCATCTCTGCTGTCAAGAGAAAGCTCTAGGAAACCACATGCTTTTCTGCTCCTCACTGTTCTGTATCTGGTGGTGTTTTAAGAAGGTCAAAAAGTAAATCGTTTGCATGAAGGTAATACAAGAGTATCAGGAGTGTCAGTAGTTTTCAACCTTTGGTCCACATATTATTTCTAATGGCCTGCTGAGACCCAATGAAGATTTTAAAAAACCCACAACTGGTGAGTTAAATTCACTAAACAAAAAGGCAAAAAACCACAAGAGGTTTATATACCAAAAAAGGTCACAAATCACTGTTTGATGCGAACAGAAAGTTGAGCCCATCTTGCTTTGAAAGAAATCACCAGCACACCACCACTAAAATCAAGTCGGTTTCAGAGGCAGGCAGCAATACGAAAAAAAATAACAATAAAATCATCACCATGCATCCTCTGGAGTTTTCCAGTCTTCAGAGAAACTCAAAAAAAATGCAGAACTAGAAAACACAGGATTGCCTGCAAATCCACCTGTCCAACTTCAAAAGAAGCAGCCTCCCTCTCTTCTAGCTACATGTGATAGCAAAGCCCCTTACTTTAGCACAAAATAGAAGGGGTCAGGGGGTAGGATTAAGACCTGTGCAAAGGCACCTTTTGTCAGTGCCAGGATCTTTCAAATTGATAAACATACCTACAGAATTTCACCAGGCCAGTAACTACTATTAAACACACAGGGACCGGTTACTTCAAACTATTACCTATCATCACCACACATTTTGGTTTAAAACGTACCTGTACAATTCCTTTTCCAGCATCTGTTGCCAAGAAATAAGTATGCCAAACACTCCTGATGTCAACTAAACAGCACCTAATTGTCCACGCTCTGAAGCGGATCCCTGCCTACTGCAAGACAACACACTCTCGGTGCTCTGAGCTCACCTCATTTCATACAAAAGCAACGCTCTGTCGCGTTGATACCCCGAACACCCGGCCCGGGGTCGTGCTGCCCTACACCTCCTGTCACGGTACCTCGGCCCCAGTACAGGGGCCCAGCCCCCGGGGAAGGGCTGAGCGGATAGCGGTATCTCACAGCCCCAGCCGCCGCCACCACCCCGTTCCGCCCCGGCCTCCCTCAGGCCCCAGCGCGGCGCAGGGCCCGGTGACCCAGTGGGCTCTGCCCATCCACACACACAACAGACTCCCCTCTCCCGGGCTGCGGCTTACTCCCCCGGGGCCTCTCTGGACAGCAAAGGGGGCACTTTCCCCCCCGCTCCCTCCAGCCAGGCCACAACCTACTCTCCGGCCTCTCACGCAGGTAGCGGGGAGAGGGGGAATCACCGGCTGGAGGCGCGCTCCGGGATCGCTCGACAGCCACGCATCCCTCCATCTTGTCCGGGGGCCCCGGGCAGCCTCGTCCCCCCTACACAAGCACACCCACAGACCCCGCACACACTGACAGGGGAGAGGGCGCTGCCGAGCCGCCGG
>VWZK01004337.1:305076-340919 GCA_013396935.1 Baryphthengus martii
CCGGTTGTCCTTGCCGGCCGCCGTCCCAAGCGCCTGGGTGCGGGCGGGACCCGCACTCCGCCGGGGAAAACGAGGTGGGGATCGGAGGCACGGAACTACGAGCGGCGCTCCGGGAAGCGCTGCGCCCCTTCTTAGGAAAGACGACTGGGGAAGAGAAAGGGATTGGCTCAAAACAAAAACCCCAAACAAACGGCAGGCATTAGATTGCTAATAAACCCATTCATTGAGAAGGAACGCAGCACCATGGCTTTCTAGATTTTTCTATGCTCCCACAATCGTTGGGAAGTTATAGTTTACAGGAGGAAAGCAAGGCTTCGAGGAGTTTGCATTGTTTCAGGACTGAAAGCTCTCAGAAAACCACCAGATTTTGCAAGAACTGCCATAAAGTCGCAAGAGTTGGCAGTGGTGCTGTCACAGAGGCAGGACTTGGCATCACCCGCTTTCCCATTTATACCCCTGCCAGGGAGGCTCCAGCCCGAGTGAGTTATTACAATAATTAATAGCTAGCGTTCGTACAAATTCAGAATGCTTTGCAAACAATACCTAATGTCATTAACTTGTGAATTGACTTGTTTTCATTCTGACGTGGAATTAAGAGAGTTACCGTTTCCTTCACATCCTTGGGAGATGAACTCAGTAATTAGTTTATATACTGGATAATCCATTGCTGCCATCCAACGTATAGCCACCTGCTATGCATTTTTTTATGCAGTATACAGCCACCTGTTATAAAAATGAGTTGCAAACTGGTGAGGCTATAGGTGCCAGGATCCAGAGCGTATTTGACAGGCTCAGATTAAACAAATGCAGCAGGCTGGAAAGATGGTACTCATTTTTTAAATCATGACAGTGAAATAAGACAGGAAGGATTTGAGAAACTGTAGGCACAAGTTTGACAGCAAAGCAGAAAGGCATTACTTTTAGGTACCGCTTTAATAAAGCTTTGTGCCTAGAAAGAGAAGTTGGGTTTTTTTTGGTTGTTTTTTTTTTTTACAATGGTAGTCTGGCATGTTGTCAAAATCATTCTGAAACAGGATAAACAAAAGCATGCCAAATGCCATCCTTTGAAAAGGTTTTAAGCAGGTGAGTCAGTGAATGGAAAGAATGTTTCACCAGATTTGTAACAACGACGACTTTTAACACAGAAATAAGAAAATACCATAGGAAGAAGAGAAATAAAAGGAAGCAAAGACACCCTAGAAGGGGAAAGCAGAGGTAGATTTTTTTGTAAACTATTCTTCCCTAAAGCAGGAAACAAACTAGCTCATAAAACGAGCTTCTCAGCATTAGTTGTGGTAGGTATAGGGGTCAAGTGACACATTTTAAAAGACATTTTACTATTCTCTGATTAAATGCGTTCGGAAAAAACTACATAGTGGGTTGTGAGGAAGATGCAACGTCACAGACAAAAAACTAAGCGAGATGAAATGTAATCATGGTGAAGAGCCAAAAGAGTAAGGTGGTTTTAAGGTTCTGTTTTAAATACCTGTAAAAATAATCTAGGAAGAGGGCTGTACAGGAGGAGACAATATTTGTAGCGGACACAGAATTAGAATTGTGGGGCAGATTGTGAAGATGCTCTGAGTGAATCAGCTGTGTAGGAAGACAATATAGTGACATTCAGTATTGATCAACAATTGTCAATGGTAATACAGTGGTAACGCATTGTAGTACTGAAGGTAAGCGTTCAAGAAATATGCAGGCATCCTAGGTCAGTAGAAATCTCTCCTCAATGTGTGAACACAGTTACACGCGTAACATGCCAAGATATGAAATGGAGAAAAGCAGAAAATGTTGGCTGTCCTGCCATCGTTTCATATCAAAAAGATCTTTAGAAAATGAGCGGGAAGGAGAATGGTCGTTAGACGGTGAAACTGAAAAGCCCGATTCCACCGAAGTGCTGAAATGCCACAGTTTTACACTAGAGTCCCATCTTTAGTTGATTTTTGCCAAAGATTCCAAAATCTTTTCCAAGATACGACCCTCCAATATTCAGTTGCCCGCTCAATACACATAGCTGCTATTTGTTACTGTTCTATAGGTACAGATTTGCCCCATTATACTAAATATTCTGTTTACAATTAATTATCAGCTGACTATTGCAGCTGTGCCATTACATACTCAAATCACAGGAAGCATCAAAAGGAGAGGAAATGAGTAGATGAAAATACATGGCAAAACGGTTGGTTATAATGAAGAAAGCTGCTGTCAAAAGTAACAGGAAAGCGCTGTCGCTTGTGGCTGGCCGCCAGCAAGGGATGGGTGGAGAGGGTCAGACCTGCACAAGAGTGGAACTAGCTGCCGTGGCCATAGAAACCCCTCAAACTATATAGGATATAACAGTTCCTTTTGGAAGCAACAACTTGCATATTCAACATTACCTCCCGACTGAGAGGATGGGAATTTGTCTGTATATTTCTAGTTTCACGGATCAGAAACATTTTTTTTCCATTAGGCGCTATAAAACGCGTCTGCTGCCGCGCACAAACCGCACCATGTTTGCAGGAGCAGCTGTAGTGAAATGTTGAGACTGTGATCTGAAGAATCACTTGCTCTTGTTAAATCTAAGGCTATAAAAATGCCAGCAGAGTACAGCCCCTGTTTATTGTACTTTCATTAACATAAGAAGATAACATAAGCATTTTAAATTAAAAAAAAAAAAAACAAGAGGAACATTTAAGTTACTTTAATGTAATCAGCTTTGCTTGTGTAGATTACAAGACAAATGGTTCTAAAAAATTTAAGTAAAAAAGAAAAATAGAATTTGATTATGATGGAACATGTCATGCTGCACACAAAGCTCTGGGATTAAAACTATACAATAATATGAAATCAAATTAATTTATTGCCTTTTAGCAAAGCTTCACAAGTGCTGAAGAAAAGATACTTCTTAATCTTGTTTTGGTAACTAGTGATTTGAAAGAGTGTAGCTTGCATTTTGGCACCTAGTTAGCACTTCATTAATTACTAATTACTTGGCACTAAGTAAAGTTCTAACATTGCCTGAATCTAGAAATGGTTATTATCATAAAAAGTCATTAGTTAAAATCAGTTTGATATGAGCTGTCCCAACTGGATAGCTGCTAAAGCATATAGTTCCCAAAGGAGTGAGAAAATAGTAGAAAATATTTTATTTATATAACCTGTAAGTGCTATTTTCTATTCTTACTCTTTGACTAAGTTATTCCGTGGGTCTAGCTGCGTTTAATTCACACAGTACATCAGGATGAGAGACACTACTGAAATGTAAAATACAGTTCATTCTCATACTGGTCAGTTTATGAGAATAAATTTGTTGTTGAAATTGTGTAATCATATCTCAAAATTGCCTCACAGCGGTGAAGCACAGTTGCAGTACCTGCCACCTTAATTTAATTTTTTTCCTCGTTTTGCAGTGCTTACCTATATAAATGGAATACTTTACGTTATGCAATTAATATCCAGGTTCTTGTAGAGTAAGTAATCTGTGACATTTACACCTCCATATTCCAATGTTTTTGATCTGTGATCCTTTGTAGTGTCCTGTCCTTTGTTCTAGGTAAAACAGGAGTTAGAACCGGATACGTACAACATTGCTGTAACCATCACCATCTTCCTCTTGCCTTTTGGAGGATGTTTATGCTTGAGACATTATACACCCATATTATCTTCTACCCTTTAATAAGGAAGATGAGCTTCCTGCTTCAATCATAACAGAATGGAATTTTAAGTCGATTCAGTTAAACTTGAAATTAAGCATAAAAATATATTGCATTAGATGAAAATGTCCGTACCAGAGAAATCTGCTTCAAATAGACACTAGACACCCTACATATTTAGAGCTGGAGGAAGAAAATGTTTCAAAGAATGCTGTCCAGAAGAATGGATGCAGGCAGCCCTGCTGCTCTGAATTCAGTATGTTCAACTGATGTGCTAATATTTGCTCCTAAAGGTGTTGTAATTAATGCTGGAACACCATCCCGGGTGTACATGTCTCCTTGTTTTTCGGTTCCCTGTGAATGAAGAGATGAGTTGGAATTATAACAACGTAAAAGCAGATTGAAATGGTTCTGGGTTTTTCTTAATGTTTTTAAGATCACAAGTTTTTAAAGAGTGTATCCAAGCAGCAGCTTCTGAATTCACCCAAACGTACACATAAATAGATATATGTAAATAAACTGCATATGTATACACACATACTTGAAAGGGACTTCCTCTTTACATCTGCAAAGCATTTTTTCCCCGAGGTCAACAAAGGATCTTCCACATGTCTCAGCAGCGAGGAAGCTGCACATGCATAACATCTCATTTCCTCACTGTCTCTCACGCAACCCACGGATTTCTTCACAGGAAGAGAATACTTTTCTTTACTGCGTTGCCTTCCCACGTGCCAGCTGTACCAAAGTCAGAACCGTGCTCTATGGTAGAGCCCTAAGAGGATCCGTTTGCGACAGGGCCAACGCTGCTGGTGGTACCGGGGAGGGAGCCAGAGGCAAAGCAGGGATTGGCAGCACAGAGGGTGAATGCAGATGTCCTCCTTTTCCTGCTTTCCTCATACCCTTGTGCATCGCAGGAGACAGTACGTCATTAGAGACAGTACTTGTAAACTGCTTCGTGGAAAGCAAACACCACTTTTTTTCTGTTGTATAAATATCTATCTACACATTTTCCATAAAGAATGGAGACGCTGGGATGCCTGCGTGATTTATATATGGAAGTAGCACAAACACGATGATTTACAACAGGTTTTAACGACCATCTGAAGGGGAAAGATCCCAAATATGGACAACAGCAACTGTTAATTGAAACTAGTAATATTTCATCTGTGTAAACAAAGTAATGATCACGTCTGCCACAAGACTTCAAGAGATTTATCTTCCAGGCTCCCTAATATGGTTACATCTGTCCCCTGCTTAAATCCTATGTTCTTGCCATCTGCTCCAACACACTTATTTTTGAACCTCAAGCAGTGATTAAACAGCTATTTGGAGAAGACAAAAAGTATTTTTCAATTTTTGAGCAAAATGTTTAACAACTGGGAAAAAGTTAAAAGCCCAGAACCACCCCTCCCGCTTTGGCTCTGCGTTGCTTCTGTGTTAGTGAGATGCTCACCTTAAGTTTCCAGGAATCTTTACATTTGATCATGTAACAGAACATGGCACCTACAGATTCAATGTAGTTTCATTATAGAGATTAATAAATTTGGAGCCAATTAAGTTAATACCATTCAGTTAATCAATCAAATTTTCATTAAGAGGTAAAGTTACATGGGCGAATCTGGGCGCGTTCTGCTTTAAAAAGAAGGAAGCTTCCTAGAATTCTTTAGTTGCGCCACGGGAAGCCTAACCAGTCCTAGTCCTTTGAGATGTGCTGTGTACTGATCTCTCCAAGTCCAGACATAGAGACGGGGAAGGACACAGCCATACTTTGCTCTCCTTTCTGTATGAGGAGAACCACAGAAGAGCAATTTCACAGATCCTGTGCTCCTGCCTTCTGGGCAATGCTACAGGCTGCCTGATCCTCATGTGGGTCACATTAATTAGGGAAGCACTTTACTCTGCATCCATCATCCACTGTAGTCACAGAATGGTCAGTCACAATTCATCTTTTAGTGTTTATTGGAGCCTTGAAATCCTTGAGAGGTATTGGAGATGTACTGAGTGTTGTGTTAAGGAGGAGTACAACATGATGATAATAATGTTGTAAACATACTAAAAAATTACCTCATCCCTTCTTTAGGAGTTTCCTCAAAAGGTGGGCTTTTTTTGTTTTCTTTCAGACTGTTTCTTCCGCCTATGTAGAAGAAGTTATGGATTTCACCTCATCATTTCCTTCAGCTCCATATGAAGTCACTGGACTCGGTACCTATGTGTTTCAGTCTTTGCTCTTCGTTGGTTTACACTGCTTCTGTTCTCCCTGCAATTGCAATTCCTACTACTTGCGAAGATGGGAAACCAGATTTTTTTTGCACTGCTTTTTAAACACTGTGAAGTATTTTCAGAAATAATGCAGAACAAAACAAATCCACAATGTATTTTTTTACCCACAGCTAATAATCCTTGTCTGAAAATCTAAGCATATAATGTCTACTGGTATAAATAGGCACAGCTCCATTGAAAGCTTCACCATCCATTACTGAAGAGCTTTGCTGCAATGGATGTGGATAGTCAGAAGGTTCAGCTTCAGATTTCATAAATTCCATTGCTTAAATTACTAAAATAGATAAAATACATTGTTTTATAGCCAGTATTTTCAGGCTCATTTATAGAAATGCCTTGGGGATACTTTTGGGATAAGTAAAGCAGCAAGCCAACATCTGTTGTAGTCTGGATGTCTTGCTCTGGGAGTCTTATCTGCTGGTAATCTCTTTGGTATCACGCTACCACATGTAAAGTGGCTTGTCAGGAGCTGGAGCTAGATGGAATAACTACTCTGATGTTATGCTGCATACCTGCTTAAATGAAAATTAGGTGGCCAAGTTATAAAATAGATTTAGTTGCTCCTTTTCAAGTGAACAAAAAAAGATACTGTCTCAGGTACTCCATGTTTTCCAGGTACTGCCTTTTTCCCCGTGTATCTCAAGCATTATCAGGATGATTTAGTTACAGAGACAGAACATCTATAAAATGCCAAATGTTAGGACTTAGCAAACACTATTCAAGATCATTTGCATTAAAAGAAAAAGACAGACCAACATTTAGAAAAAACATGTACATGTGTGACCTAATCTAGGTGATCCTGCCCTGGCAGGGGGGTTGGACTACATGATCTTCTGAGGTCCCTTCCAACCCCTAACATTCTGTGAGAAACCTATGTATGAAATTAATTCAGGTTTCTGGATCCAAATTCTCTCTGTGAAACAGTTTTCATACCAATATAACTATTATGGGGAATGTAGAGACTTTCCAAAATTTCATTTTAAACAGAAAAGAGACTTCATGACATTTTCACAGCTGTGTAATATCCATGCTGAAAAATCACTTTAGCTTTCATCAGAATAGTTTCTGTTAAATGCAAAAAGGAAAAAAACCCCAACCAATAAACACGTTTTTTTAAGTAAATAAGAAGTCAGTCCATATGGAGGCAATGCCTGCTTCTTGATAAAAGTCATCTGACGTGGAGCACTTGGACTGCAAGGGCTAGTGTTTATAAATGTGTCTCAGCTGGAGACGGCTGCTGAACTCCTGAAATTTTGAAGAGACTTTTCCTGTGTACTCCGGAAAGATTTCAAAGCACACTCAGCAAACAATTTCCAAAAATACAACGGGTGTATTTTAACCAGTGTTCACCTAAACATGTACTGCAGTCTGATTGATCCTGTGGCCAAAACTGACATCTATAAGCTAATTTTCATTTGCATATCATCCTTTCCCACTGATACGTTTGGAAAATTGTCATTTAAAGACTGAAATCTGAGTCTTACAAATCTAGATGCATGCTGAATATGCAAGAGGATCAAATCTCCGTTTCCAGACTTTTATTTTTCAAGAGAGTTGCATACCATGAAGACAAGGAACCCAATTCATGATACTGTTCTATAAGAGAGCTTCTGATTGTTAGAATTGTTTGTGCTTAATGCTTTCTATAACTATGTAGTGATAAATACTAAAGAGGTAAAAACACGAGATGTAAATACTCAACCTTGCTAAAATCTAAAATCTTGTCGCTTTACAATGTCCTCTCCAGCTACTGCCACATAATATCAGAAAAAAACTCATACCTGGGACTGAAAGGAATTGAAAAATTACACATCCATCAGGAATTATTCTTCGAGAGCTGCATGAGAAAATACTTTGCCACTAATTATTCTAACATAATGTAGCATTGGAGTATTTTATTCTGTACTACGGTTTATGACATTGCTTTTGCCAACACACTATCTGAATTATAAACAGCAACTAATATTGGGCAGATTTATTGTCTTGTTCTCGCCCTGGAGAAGTGTAAATAAGCTATGTTGTTTTGCTACACTTTCTGTTTTAGATGTATCTACAGACGCTTTTAGTTTTCACTAGAGAAGATAAAATAGAGGTACATACTCAACTCCAGTCAGAAATTAGAGAATTTCCCAGTGGTCTTTAATTCATATGGGGATCCTTTCTAAAGTCTCGCCCAGGCCACCTCTGTCACCAGTGTAGGTAAAATGTACCTATATAGCAGAAAATTCCTTGAGTGTGATACATTTTGCTTCCAGTACTGAGGTTCTCGTATAGAAATACTGAGCTTAGATCACTGAGTCACCTCAGCTAAGGACTAACACTTTGAACATGATGTGATTCTCTGCAGAAGGGCAATGCACAGAAAGTTTGATGTGCTCCTCAGCGCTTACTTTGCCTGTGTCACATCTTTTGGTTTTTAAATAGTTGGCGTTTAAGAGCCGCTATTCATTACAGGGTTGTTTATCACAAGTAACAGTCCCCTTTCTCTCAGTCTGATAATTTACAGAATAAAATTCAAATCTCCCTTTCAGGAAGAGATGCCTGTTACATGTGGGATTCCCAAACAGGCACACATGTATGAGAACTTACGAACCCTGGATAGCATTTGGGTACCAATTAGCCAGTAGGGCTAGAAATAGCCGAGTAGAGAGATGAAGTTTGGGACTCTCCATATAGGTCAAGACAAGATGCTGAGGACAAAAAGAGGTACCAGAAAACAGCGCAAGAGCTAAGACAGGGGTGTTACTTTGGTGAGGGTGTTTCTGTAACAACAGGGGAATAAAGGCAAAGGAACAGGAGATGGCTGAATTTGAGAACCTCTGTCTAAATCAGTAACAGTTCAGGTGGGGTTTGTGGAAATAGAAATATGATGAAATGCAAAATTGGTGTCAGGAGTGGATTCTAGAAGATGCACTTAAAAAGTCAAGCAGCTTGCTCAATTGTGGGCATATTCTGATAATAGTGGACTAGGATACTAGCAGTATATAACTAATCAAAGCACATGGAAAACACAGGAAATACGATAGTATTTTCAGCAAGAGATCCTTAGCTTGAATACTGTTTTGCATTTTGGCTTCTGGCTTAAAAAAAATCAAAAAAAAAAAAAAAAAAAAACTGTTAGAAAGAAGAACCTAAAAGAACCACAAGCGAAGACTGTAAAACAAGAGAAATGAAAACTAGTGTGTTTAATTGCTCTGATGCACAGATGAGAATTAGGGACAAATTCCTTATCTACATTATCATCATCATCTAGTGAAACCAATAGGCAGATGCACTTGTAGATACATAAATTTATAGACTGTGACAGTTTCTACTCCAAAGATGAAAAAGCACACAATGTTTTTGAGCACTCAGTATTACAGATCTCCTGCAGCAGCAACTGTGGGCTTGCTGAGGGCAGAGGGGGCACCGAGGCCTTCAGGCAGGATTTACCCCCCAGCCTGGCCCACCATCGCGATGCGGTCAGTCAGGGCTGTGTTCTCCTGGCTCCAGCTTTGCTCTGCTCTCTGCAGGTGAGCGTAGGAGCACAGCTCCTGGCACAACCTCTGCTTCCGTGGCAGCTTCCCAGCTTGACTGAGGCTGAGACCAACAGCTGGGCAACAGCTTTTGCCTTACCTCTTTGGGATGAGAGGGGCCAGGCAGCGCGAGTCCTAAGGAAACTTCTCTATGTCTTTACATGGCAGGGAGGCTTGCCTGAAGCTGGGAAGCAAATGAAACACGTCTTACACCCTGTCATAGATTATGAGACAGAGAAAACACCTTGTCAAATGAAGAGGCAATAGAATTTTGCATAAGTCTCTTTAGGTGCATATTAATGTAAGTACTACTGTGGCTCTGGAACTCTTTGCTAGAGAACGGATAGTTCAGCAAATGAAACAATTAGCTTAGACTTTTTTTAAGGATCAGACATGTACGTGTATAAAAGCAACATGGTGACAGGGAGAACAACTGCAAGTATTAGTGTCGATGATGGTTCACAGCATAAGCTGATTGCTGGCTGGGAAAATTTCTCTCCTTTATCTGTTTTGCATAAAGGTCAGGTGAATTATGCCTTCTGCTGTAGCATTTAATATAGGCTGCTGTTGGAAGCAGAGAAGAGCCTCGAGACTAACAGTCCTCGGTTCTATTCTTTGGTTTGTTATTAATGGTTATTTATAATATATTATTAAAAAGTCAGACTGTACTAATTTTGTTTTGAAGCAGTGGGAACAGACATGTGGGTATGTGAAATTTATGTCACTGTGTATTTGGGAAAACAAGGAAACATTAAGAAAGGGTCTTAAGAAAAAGGTCTTCTGTTTCTGCCTTGTAACCTCTAATCCCATTTGAGTTAAGTGCTTATGGTTTGGATTTATACAGGTAGAAAACATCTTTCAAGACTTTTCCATTTCAATTTAATCCTTTCCTTCTGTTGGCTTCTTTCTATTAAGTAACTGGAGACAGCTATTTAAACCAATTGCTGCGCAGTGAGCCATGAGAAAAGGCAGCAGGTTGGATGGATGCTCACAGGGCAGGAGGTTTGAAGTATGCTGACAACACCCTACCCAGTTTACCGCTCTTATCTGTCGAAAGCAGCAGAACAGAATGAGGACAATTAGACTTACTAGCTGGTCTATGACCTGTAAGAATAAAGGGAATAAAAGTGCCACTGTGCGATAAAGCAGGCAATACTTGCAAAACAATAACAGAATGTGCATAATAGCTCAAGAAACATCCTTAGGGGAAAAAAAAAAAAAGCCCGACTTCTTATTCCGTTTCTATTTTTTCTTAATAAAAAGGAGCTGTGTAGAGTAGAGCTGGCTTTTCAGGAAAATACGCAGGGCTAGATCTTGCCTCCTACTTCTTCACATGTTTTCTGCTCTTTAGGCCCATGGAAATATGCCAGGAAAAATTAATCAGCAGAGGACTGTATTATCTCCTCTGCATAGTTCCCATGTAGTGTCTCAGAGAAAGATCATGCAGCTAGGGAGCTGGCTGGGAATGCTATCTGCCTAGGGAAAACTGGCCTTGACTCCCACAGATCCCAAAGGATACACTGGATTTCAGCAGGACATCTCTCTCTTGTTGATCTTCAGATGATTCGAAGAATTCTGTTGCTGAGATTTCCTTTGAGAGCTGAAAAGCGGGGTGTGGTTTGGGTGTCGTGGTTTTGACATGCTATGGAAGTTTTGGGCAGAAAGACAAACGCTGATGTACGGACAGCTTGCTGAAACTGAACAGTACTGACGGGTCACTGATTGAATGCTAGGTTATTAAGTCTGCAGATGCCTCAGAAATATTGTAGAAGAGAATTTCATCTTGAAAAAAAGGAAACAGGGACAGTATAAAGTCCTGGTTTGTTTCCACACTACCCAACCCCTCCTCTGCCTCTTATCCCTCCCCTATCTTTCATTTTTGGAGTTTCCAGGCTCTTGGTACCCAGAATAATGTCTCTAAAAGTAGCTGATCCTCCACTTTAACATATTATGAACACGAAGCTATGATCCAGCCTGCCAATTTACAGAAGAAATATCAAACAAACCCAAACATCTTTTCGGTTTCCCATTAAGTAATGCACATCCTTCTCCTTCTTGTCCAATGGAAAATCCCTTGAAGTTCTGGAGTTTGCATTGCTAAATTACTTAAAGTGCCTCTCCAGTTGGAGTCTGCAAGGCATGTAGAAGGGTCACAGCCTTCTCGTCCTTGAGGGAATTCTGCATCCCTTCCACGAAATGTCACTGGAGTCCTCTCCCCTCCTCCATCATTTCCTGCTCCCTTCTCTGTCTCTACCACTCCTGCAGCAGGGCTCACTAAGACTCTGTTCTGCCTTTAGCTCCCTCCCATCTGTCTGTGCGCTAATCCCCCCTCCCACACACATTGATGCAAAGAGGGGAGAAACTATAGACATGGAAGAAATGCTTCGCTGAGCAGCAGTGTCTGCTACCCAGATTAAGTCTGGCAATTAAAAAGGTGCAAAAGAATCAAGCTAAACAGGATCGCTGTTTTCCTCTCCATTCTTTGTAACATCTGCAGCGCTCCCATGTAGCCTGAATTTGCAAAGAAAGATTTTCTGGGAGGGAGTCTTGGAAGTGGGAGACAGTTTAGAATCACTTTTTCTCTCCACTTAAAATGTCAAGGTATTTTTCACAGGATTTTTAATTACTGCTTTTGCTCCCTTGTCTATTCTGTTCAGTAAAAAGCAAAATCAACCCTGGAACTTGCTGAACAGTCAGAGAAGTTAGGAAACAAAATTTTAAAATCATTTCAACTGAATGAGATTCAGGACACTTAACTTTTTGAAAAAGCTCTGCTCCTGTCTATTTACATTGAAGCTTGCTTTTTTTATTTTTATTTTTTTTCCCCTTCATTCTAGGAAAGCACATCAAGAAACATACCATTTGTCAGATGTCTGTGATAGCTGGCTGTCAGCTCACTGCCTAGCAACTCACTCACAGCACGCAGGGATATCCTGGCATTACATACACTGTCACGTCTCGTTGCCTAATACTTGTCTTGATGCCGTCTCGCTCGCTAACAGTGTGTTACCTCAGGTTCCTCACTTGGGAAATGCTGAGCTGCCCTTCTGCGTCATCTGGCTCAGCCAGCTCACCAAATGACACCAATAGGAAGAGCAATAGAATCATTTCTCTAGGTAGCAGATTTGCTAGATTACACAAATCACAATGTATGTACACTGACTTTTATGTTAAGTAAAAAATTGAGCATTGGTGTAGCACAAAGAGCAGGCTCCTTGGAATGTCAGCAGGCATTTTAAAACTAATTTCTCAAAAGCAGTCAATGATTCTCTGTGAAAGAAAGCTATCGCCTTTAAACTAGGGAAAAAAAACAACAAACCAGGGCTATAAATAAACCCCTTTTACTCTACCCACACAACAACAGCTTGGTAGTGTGATTTAGCGATTAAACGAGCTGAGTAACATTTAGACTCCAGAGCCCCCGGGTAGAAAATCTGAAGTTCCAGCCTTGTCACTGGCAGCAAGTCACAGAGGGGATCTGGGGCCTCAGATGCCTGCCAGACGGTATTGATTGTCATCTTGCAGGTCATGGCTTCCCCCTCCCAGGGCATTCTGTTCTCCAGAACTTCTGTTGTAATACAGTGGAATAGGAGGAACGAAACGGAGGATCACAGTCCTTTATTATTAAAAACCTCTAAAAGCACATGAGAAAACCTTGATTTGAACTCAGTAAGTAACAGCCAGATCTCAGAGGTCACAAAAATGCCAATTTTGCAGGTGAAGGCCATTGAAAAACCCACTGTGCCTTTTTCAACACAGCTGCGTTAGGGCCTTTTATTCCCAGAACACAGGCAACTCAGTGAGATTCGTAACTGTGACAAACAGCTAATGCTTTTTTACTTAGGTCAAGAGTTGTGAACCACAGGCTTTAATTAATGTAATGCTGAAGAGAGGACTTGAGTAAAAAGCCTACTAAGTGAAACAGAGGGCTTCTCTCAACTCTCACCAAACATAAAAATCAAGAAATACACTCTAAGCTTGTGGATTTTACCTATGTACACAACTAGGAATTGCCTCAGTGTGTGTACATTTTTAATTGACTATACATTTCTATACAACTTTCTGGGAAGCAGGCAAAAATACAGAACCTTTTGGAAATGTAATTCTTAATGCAGACTG
Source organism: Baryphthengus martii (assembly GCA_013396935.1). NCBI lineage: Eukaryota > Metazoa > Chordata > Aves > Coraciiformes > Momotidae > Baryphthengus > Baryphthengus martii. The sequence continues at coordinate 318,629 of VWZK01004337.1, forward strand.
TACCTAGGGGTGGCACTGAATACAAAAAATGGAAACTCAAGAAATGGAAACAAAACTCCTCCCAAAGAACAGATTAAATCATTCACTGAAATTTTTCTTCTCGTTTGTGCATTGGGAACAGTATCAGTAGTGATCAGGACATAAAATATCTCTGACCAAGAGATAGATCTTGCACATCAGAGCAGAAGACTGTCTGAAATCAGTTCCTCCATTGTAGCTAACACACTACGTACTGCAGCAGAGCATGGGAAGCTAGATAATTTTTAGGAAGCCAAAATCTGTAGCGTCTTAATTAGAAGGAATCTTCCTTCCCATTAATTCTTTTGAAAGCAACAACAACAACAACAAAATACTTACAGGACCCTTGTGAGTGTAACTTTAGAAATCAATACCTAATTCTGATAGAAAATGTACACAAATACCTTCTGACCAAGAAATAAAGCCAGCTAATACAAGAAATTTCACTTTTAAACAAAGAAGAAACTCGCTATGATATTTTTATCAGCACAACCCTTCATTTGCCTCAGGATTGGAAGTATATACCTTACGGCATTCGAAGTGCTCGGCACATTAGCAGCTCTGTAAACTGAGACTTCTGCATCACTTTCCTGAAGCCTTCCTATCCCAGAGTGTGTTAAAAACATTTGAAGGGATGCAGGAAATTATTACAGAAAGTGTGATTCTTACACTTTACATACTAAATGTAGCAGTGCACTTAATACTTCAGTTACATACCTTTTTCTTATTGCAATACTTCTAGTTCTAGACAGAAACTAATGTCAGCCGTCACATCTTCTCAATACATTATAAGGACATTCAGATCGATGGCAGTTGTATGGTGGTGCTTCTGGAAGACATACGTGGACACACACATCACCATTTGCAGTTCAGTCTGTAAGCCATCACCACCAACACGTTATTTTTTATCAGCTTTATTTTCAACTAGAGATTCCATGGTACAAATAAGGGAGGCAGACATACTTGAAACACTCAAATAAATGCTGAAGAATTACCCATGAAAACATGTAATGTTTGCCAGAAAAGAAATGCAGACAGTACTTGGACTCCAAACAACAAAACTGTCTCACAGATCATTCATCACTGTCCTGACCCAATTAATTTTCCAATTCCCTAAAAGTTGATAGTTTTTTTAGCCTGTTAGTTAAAGAGGCCATTAAAGTGGGTACATCTCAAATCTGACCCAGCAACTGCCTTTCAGTGGGCAGCCCATCATGCTGTCCCTTCAGTCTTCCCCACCTCTTCTCCGCTCAAAGGAGCAGGCTGGGCATTGAGGAAGAATTTTCCGCCTCAGAACTCTTTTGGCATCACAGCGCCTCACTGATGAGCAAAATCAGAGCACAGCAAAGTCCAGGAGCAGCTCAGCATGGTCGTCTAGACACCCCAGACTCATCACCCAGCCCCTGCCACACTGCCTGGTCTATCCCCACAGAGAACAGATAGGCCTCTCAGCGATTACTTGATTCCTTGTGTCTCAGACAGCAGATGGGACCCAAGGAGCAAATTAAAATTGTTTTAGCTGCAGTGGCCCTAGGGGATCAACAGAATGCAGCAGTGCTCCAGCCATGCCCTTTTTCACTGCCTGCGCTTTCCTGTGTTGGAGGAGAAATGAGGGTAATGCTCAGTTGGCTGCACAGCTGTACCCTTTGCAGCGCTCTTGGAACTGGTGGTCAGAACTCCAGGCCTTAGAACTGGCTTTGTCCCGTAATACTAGAGGGTGTCAGGGCAGGATTACCCCTGCTGAGCAATCCTTCCCACATGTCAGCTTTACATGGGACGAGCTGCTCACCTGGCTGGAGTGGAACTGGAAAACTGCTACACAGGCTGACAAAGATTCATGGCTGGGATATCTGCTCTGGTCCGGACAGCAGTGTGACTGTGACTCTACTCATGGCTGGCAGAGGAGTGATAGCCCAGGCCTGTGATAAAACGCTGTGCTGGTGGCTAAGAGATCAGACAAAGCTTTATTCCCGAGCGCAGGCTAATGTGTAAACACCAAGCTTCAGAGGCAAGTCTGGGCTTAAATGCAGGCCCAGACCTGTGCTTGGCAGAGTGTATGCTCAGCTACGTGACTTCAGCACGGTCAGGACATGGCCATTAAGACTACAAAAAAGCCCTGTAAAAATACCTGGCAACCTCTGGCTTCTTATTTTAGTGCTACCAAGAAAGAGGCAGTACACGTCTTTGATGGCTTTTGCAGCTTTTGTTTTGTGAAGCTATAAAATTTTCCAAGATATTCACAAAATAGTATCAGGAAAGAGGAATATGAATATTCTCAAGTTATGCAACAGGAAGGATCCATACTCCTTGATAGGACAAGAGGAAAAAGACTCCAGTTGCATCAGGGCTGGACATTAGGAAAAATTTCTTCCCTGAAAGGATTGTCAGGCCCTGGAACAGGCTGCCCAGGGCAGTGGTGGAGTCCCCATCCCTGGAGGAATTTAAAAGACATTTCAGATGTGGTGCTGAGGGACATGGTTTAGTGGTGACCTGGCAGTGCTGGGTTAATTGTTGGACTTGATGATCTTAAAGGTCTCTTCCAACCAACAGGATTGTATGATTCTGTGATTCCTTTCAGTTTTATCAAGTAAACTCACAATGGAAATCTAGTGCCCTTACTACTCTGATTGCTAACACAGATAACAGATCCAGTTTGGAAAGAATTTCATACTGGTTTTATCTTCCAAATTCTAAGTCCTCATATGGGTTACTGTTCTTCATCTAGCTTGGGTTCCAGAGATAATTGACTCAAAGATTTCCCAGGATCCATTCAGCTCTTGAAGAATCCACACAATTTGGACTACACCATGTTTAACTTAGAGGGAAGGGTACAGAATGGATTTTAAACTACGTGGGTCACACTTGTGAGTTTTCCAGTTTGGGTTAACCCAGATTTCAATGATCATTTGCTTATTACAGAGAAAAGTGCAATCATGAATAATAGGAACAAAACGTTCCTCTAATTTCCCTGGTCTTTTAAAATAAAAATAAAAGCTTCACAAAGTACAGATTTAAATACTTGTATAAAGCCATAAAAATATCAAAGCATCTCTAAACCTGATCCAGAAGTTGTCCATGACCACTTGGCTCAAAATCATGACAGGTGGTGGATCTGATGGCTTCTGACAGCAGAAAATCTCTAACTCTTAGGAGCATAAGGATTTTTTTGTTACATAATTTATTTTTTTTTTTAAATAAATTATGCAAGTTTTAAACACAAGTGAGATGAAACAAAGCAACAAGGAAGGAAATACAAAATAATAACTCAGCAAGATTAGGCCTTCAGATGATCTTAAAGCTGGGAGGTAATACAAAGGCTTTAACTCGGCTCTATCGTATTAGCCCCTTTCTAACTCTACTATGCAATTGCAATTACAAAGAGCTTTAAAAAGATATGCTGATGCTCTGGGAACAATCCGGACTTTTGATTCACAAAAAAAAAAGGATATTTGTTTGGCTACTTCTATAATTGCCATGCACTCTAATTTGGACCTGTTGCTTATAGGAGATGAAAATAATTTCAGATAAAAGTTGCATAACCCCCCAAAAGTCTGTGTTTGCATAGAGGAATTATCAGCCCATTAATGTGAAGAGAAATTAGCAATTTGTCTTAATTATTTGCTGAGTTTTTTGCATTTTAAAGCACGTGACCAGAGCACACTTGTTTATCCAAACTGAGGTAATGCCAGCAGTCGCCTCCTCAGTAGAGGAGGTCTAAACTGCTGGCTGCATGCCCATCACGTGACAGAGAGAAGTCCGACACCAGGAAAACATCACAGAAGAGATGAAAGAGGAATTTGGTAAGACAGGTTATGTAGAAGTAAAGAGCCTTGAAGATGGATAACACCTCAGTCCAGTTCTCTCAGAGAAGTTACTGCGCAATTCTAAAAGCAGACATTTGTGTTCCTTATACGTTCGTATCTGACAACTACTCACTTTTTCCACCTTTCTTAATAAAAAGGATTAAAGTTGCCAGGGATGTTCAAAGTACCCCGTACACATTTCCTGTTGACTCAGATCCTGCCACATAGACAGACAGACATAGGAACAAACAGTTTCTGCCACTGCAAACTGGACACGGCTAAGGGCAGAGCATATTTGGTGCCTGCAGCAATTCCATACAGAAGGATTTAGCAAGAACTAAGGGAACTCTGGTTAAAAACACATCCCGGTGTATGAAGACAGGAAGTAATGGTAGCTAAAGAGAGGAAGAAAGTTTTATTTGCAATGGAAGGAAAAAAAAAAAATTGCAAAACGTCAAAAGGGATCATACAAGGGGTTCAATGTCATGCCTACCAAAAGCAAGCAATTTGCAGTAATGCATTGCACTCACTACAAATTGAAAAGGAATTTAAGACAAATGCATGAACATGCAGTCAGAAGATGCTCTATTTATGGTAGAAAGCATTTTTTCTTAGGTAACCTAAAGTGTTTACAAAGCAGAAGAGTTAAAAAAAAAAAAATCTTTATAACCTTGTAACTAAATGAACAGGAATGAACTGAAACACGGCTTCTGTAATGGAATGCAAAATAATTATATCAAGGATATAAAAATATTACGAGTGGGGCTCTACTTTAAAACAAAAGAAGCCCTAATACTCTTTCAAATGTGAGCACGTGGCAAAGCCGTGCTCCTAGGAGCAGATGTACCTCCCCAGGATTTGTAACAACAGAACAAGAAGTCCCATATGTGCAGGGGTTTTCAAAAGTACTCCCCACATAAAACAAAAAAAAAAACAAAACAAAAAAAACAAACATGAAATTGGTACACAAACCTTCCTACAGAGGAAGATGCAGAAGATAATCCTAAGGAATTTGATTAAGTGCTTAAGAGCCTATAATGCATTCAGGAAGTAAAACACTACATTATTGCAGGTACCAGTGTATTTGTGTGTTACGTAAACCCTGCTGGCACTGAAAGTTAACCTAAGGACTGAGGTGAGGTTGACCAAATGCTGCTAAAATGAGATGTTATTGAGACAACATTGATATTGGCTGAATAAATTAACTGTTTGGTTCCTGTAATAAAACACATAAAAAAAAAAAAAAATGTTTTGAGTTTCGCTACAATAAAATCCGAGAGCACTAAGTGTTCCTTCATGGGGCCAGTGGAGAATATTGATGTGTCTGGATAGAGTCATTCTGGTATATCCTTCTTGCCAGAGAAGCTATAAAAGTTACACTCACAACTCACTTTCTAGAAACTTTAAAAAAAAAAAAGCCGTTTCAGAATCATAAATTGCATACAATAGAGTATTGAAATAACAGTACAGTTTAAAAAAGAAAAACAACCCTAAGATCTCTGTCAATGTAAACAGACATATGTCAGGAACCATCCAGCAGGATTCCTGCCCACTACCATCTACGTAAAACTGAGGTTCCTAGCATGGAAAAGAGCACGTCCCACTGATCAGAAGGAATGAGACTGTGCAAGCATGTGTGCATCAGCTGTGAAACACAGGAGCTTCTAATGGCTTAGAGCAAAATCTGAAAGCTACAGAAAAAGATGCTTTTTTTAGAAATATGACTCAATACTATTATATCTTTCCGGAACACAAAGCAATATGATAAACTCCAATGTGAAATATAAAATGACTCAAGCTTATCAGAGCCTGGAAAATTAACTCCTGGGGCAGTTATGGATCGCACTGTTTTAGATGATGAGGTAGATGGAAAACCCCACCCCAGGAAACATCCTCTCCTCTCTGAGGGAAAGCTGATAGGAGCTGGCCTACCTTTTTAATTTGGTCTGTCTCCACGCTCCATTTGCATTTGAGATCTCTGGTTACAGTCATTGTGCTGGACTCTCTTCATTTAAAGAATGAAAAATTATTTCACTAGCACCACTCCCAACACCAGCCTTTGGCTAAATATTCACCCTGCATGCAATTAAATACATACAAACTTCACATGGCTGGGATGCTTTGGGATTAAAAAAAAAGCGTGACTTGTCAGCACCTGATGTCCATAAAAACTAATCCAGAAGATGAGTCTACTGTGTCCTGCAAGGTGCTCCCAGCTACTTTTCCAGAGATGGACGTGCTGCTCTTGTTGCAGAGATGAATGCAATGTGAGAAGACAGGCGGCTCCTCTTTCAGTAATACGTGGTTTGGTAATACATGGTTTGATGGCTTCTTTTTCAGACCACAACAGCCCCACTGCCCACAAAACTCAAAAGGAACAGTTGAGAAGGTCCTTGAGCTATCCAGGAAAAAACCAAACCACGCAAGGCAGAGCAATTAATTGGCTGCTATATCTGTATTGTACCACTATATACTGAAAAGCAGTTGCTATCAGAAACTAACCAAACCCATGTCAGAAGATAGCCCTGTGGAATGACAGCACCTCACAGCCAAAAGGAGAAAATAAAGATGAGCCTTCAAACCACTGCAGATAGAGTGTCAGCACAGGTACCCACCAACCAAGTTGTGCTCCTGCGGAGTGTTTGTGGAAAGCGTCAGTGATGGGTCAGGCCTAGAGCAGTCATGTATAATGAAGCTCATCTGTTATGGATACCTACTTGTGTTGCACAGCGAGGCAGAGAAAGCACTTTCTTCTTGCTAAAAATACTTTCTTCTCCCCTCTAAAACGACAAAAGTGTAACTTTGCCTGACCTATTTTTCGTCCTTATTCGTTCTGTGGAAATCTTGCAAAACAGACACCTAATTTCCCAATGCTGTTGCTTAGCTTCCTAAATTATTAACAAGTGTAATAATTCTCTTTTTTCATCATCACATGGGATGGTGAATAGATGCAGAGATTACAATCACATCACCACCCTCATATCTGAGCATGTTTACAGTATCAGAAGAACCTTCTACCAGTTCCCAAGCAATGAGCTGTAATACACGTGCAGTTCATATCATGGTCTAATGATACATTGTGCTGCTCTACTCTTAATTATATCAGCAGGGTAGAGCACAAAAAGTACAGGGACAATATAGACCAAAATCAGGGATGTCTGACTGGTTTAGTGTATTCAGGAGTGCTGCCAGGTGGAGCCAGAAGCCTTCAGTGGTTGGGGTGCACAGTATGTGGTGATTCTGCCATGGGGTTACAAAAAGGAGAAGGAATGAGAAGAGCAGAGAGGAGGTGTGACTGGTAGTGGGGGTTGTGAGGGAGCTGTTGAAGACAGGAAAAATTTAGACATCTTTAAAACCTTCAAAATGACTTCGAAAGTGGAACCAAGGGGTATTTCCATGACACAGCTTCACAGCTGTAGCTGCACCTGCAGAGCTGTGTCAGCAGGGCTTCCCATTAGCAACGTGGCCAACAAGAAGAGCTTTTCTGCCAAATTAGCTGTCCCTTCTCATAAGGGCGATGACAGACATCCTCATCTAGCCCTTCTGGTTGAGTTAACCGAAGATGTTCTGCTTCGCAGTTGTCCATCAACATCTGCCATCTGGCAGTTACCACTCTGCAGCTGGGCCCACAAACGAAGTCCTGTGAGCATTCTCTCATGCTTAGGACAAATCTAGATGAATTGGCATGAAGCGCTTTCATCAGCACTTGATAGCGCTCCACGGACCTTGCCTGAAGTGGATTAGGGCACAAACTCTTCTGCCTGCACATAAAGGGGGCTGCAGCCTCCAGAAGAGCAGTGACAAGCTACAGGAGGAGGGTAAGATCTTCCGTGGTCACAGCTGTTTGTGATGTGAATGTCTTTTTGTGGCCTGAACAATGTAAAACCAGGTAACAAAAGCACATGCTGGTCAACAGGGATACAGCTACACCTAGAACTTTTGCTGGCACAGCTGTATCAGCAGACCCTCATAGTGCTAGAGCTTGAAGCCACAGTCCCTGCTGAATTCAACTGAAGACGTTGCTACTCTCAGAGCTGTGAGGCACAGAGACATTCAGCCACCATAGCTAAACCCGACAAGGATCATTAAATGGAGCTCCTGACCACCAAGTTTCACATCTCGGGAAGCTCCTCAGCTCACTAGCATTCTAAGCTGCTTGTCTAGGTGGGGAGCTGATGCTCACACAGAGCTCACTGTGCTGTGCATCACCCACCCTCCAGGAGAGGGACAATGGGGACAGGTGGGGACAGAAATCTCTTAAACTGCCATCGCCCAAATGGCTGGAATTGAAGAGACTGGGCGCTGGTCTGAGCCAGCTGTGGGAAAATAGGGCAGGCAGCAAAACACTGAGGAGAGAAATCAGAGTGAGATAAGGGGAGTCTGGCTGCAGGTGGAAAACAGGGAACTGGAGCCCAACTAAGCAGGATGGGACAAAGAACAAGTAATGAGCACCGAGTGATCTGGACAACTGCTTGTGCCCTCCTGCTGCCCTGCCCATCTGCTTGGAATTTGCTTTCAAAAGAAGTCCTATTTTCCTTGTGCCTGTCCTGATCCAAGCTCCCATCTTGTCCTTTATGGATCCGGTGCTGTCACTTAAAATCAGTTAGAACAGAAAAGCCAAATTGAGAGACAAAGAAAACTTATTGTTTAACATACGCATTCTTCACCCTGAGAAGTTTCCTTCAGCTGTATTTTCCCTTCAGTTATTCAGGTCAGAGCCTTCTGGCTGGTTTATTACAGGCATTTAAAGATAACAACAATTGTATATGATTGCCTGACAGCGTTACAAATTCATCACAAGTCCATCTGACATTTAGAGCCAAAAAACTGCGTACTGTTGGAGAACCCCCATCCCACTCCAAAATACATTCACTGACCTCCTCTTCGGAAGAATGAGGTCATCCGTACAATGAGCTTTCCAAATCGATCTGTAAACAGCCTGATTCACAATTTTTCTCTACAAAAGAGAAGTTATGAAAGGAGCAGTTAGAACAAAACAGGGCTTCAGCTCCACCCAGTGGTAATGAGAAGGTTTCCAAACCATTCTTCTGCCCATGCTCTGGGTGCCCAGTACGCACAGGAAGACAACACTAATATTTTTAAGCCAAGACACTACAGACATCTGTTTGGACACTGTTGTCTTACAGCTTGAGCTGTTAGAGGACTGAACAGTGTGCTTCCTCAAGAGCCTGTGCCTGCAAAAGCTGGGGATTAATCGTTACTCTGAGATTATATCAACCATCACCATTCTCTTTGGCGTCTGCAAATTTTGAACATTTCACTAACCATCTTGCAAATAGCCAGCTGGCTGGGCACAGCACCATGTTCTCTTCTCTCTCTGCAGTCATTCTAGGAGAAAAGAGAAGTTTTATATCTAAATCACTAACTCCTGTGCCTGCCTTTTACCCTTTTTTTGGTGTGGTGTTTTTTTTTAAAAAATTTCTCTAATGGACCCCACCTTCTGACATAAATCTTGAAACTACTTTTGGAATTGGGGATGGTTTAAGGAAGGTTTTGCTTGTCCCAGGTTTTCAAGAACAGAATGGCTCTCTAAGTGAACTTTACAGTTTGAATGACAGGGACTTTGAGAAATTCAAAGCCAGCTCCAACTCCGTTTGCTGGCCAATAATTACATAGTTCACATCTGACCTAATTAATGTTAAAATACGAATGACCAACTCTCCAGCTCCAAGGTATAACTTGGTGACAAGTGAGGGTCAGGCAGATCCCATCACCTTGCCAACCCCAAGAAACCGCTCAGTATCCCCATCAGCTAGGTGCATTCTGCTTTTTGGGTGGCACTGAAGCTGCACTTTGTGACTCTCTGGGGAGCAGGTTCTGGATTAGATGGACTCAAATCCTGTGCACAACTGCTCACTGGGGACAAAACCACATAAAGCTAGTTTCGTATGCGGTAACAATTTGTAAAACACACTGCACACAGTGCTACTATGAGTTTACTTACAGGAGAATGGGAAGGAGCCACTTCAGGCAGGCTCTAGCACACCTGTATTAATGCCAGTCTGTGAAGGTGGAGAAAAGGTGGGTTGTGCAGGACAGGCAAAATGAGGCTTCCTGAGGGAACCTAAAAGAGAAGGTTGTGCTCTGGCTGCAGCCGTACAGCCCATCCCCACATGGTTTCTGCAGCCAGGAACACCACAAGGAAGAGGCAGAATTGTCCTCATTTGAATTCAGCTGGCATCTTATCAGCAAGGTAACTCAAAATTTGACCCCTTGGCTAGCAAGGGAGCTTAAGAATGCTGCGCTTTGAAATAACACTCAATTGTCAAAGAAACTCACATTTTCTTTGCCCAAGCAGCCTGGCTTCTGCAGCTCTTACCCTTGTGCTGAGGCCCAGCTCCCACGACATCATTCTGTCAGTAGTACCTTCTACCCTCAAGCATTGCTAGACGTGCTGCTTTTATTTCTAACAGCTACATTCAGGTGTGCAATGAAGGCAGGAGAGTTAGCTTGGGTGTACCTCTCCAGGGCAGTTCAATACGTCTTCTTTTGACCTTCTGCCCCAGCTGAAACAAATAACCAGCTGCCTGGGTGTGACTCCCAACATCTGACCAAACCAGGCAGCTGGGCAAGTAGCTTGAAGGAATTGAATCTGTGCCTTTGCACTGATCTCTCCCTTCTTTTGCGTAACTCAGGGAGGAAGCATCCCTAACCGTAGCCTTTCTCTGCAGATACAATCAGTTGCCCAGCAATTTGGTTATAAAAACCAAGATCGCTTTCTGCATGTTAATCTGATGCCTTGAGTGTACCGTGAGCAAAGGCAGCAACATCTCTGATGAAATGTAGCCCAGTTATCCCTACCTTTTGAGTAGTGATATTGGTAGTTTAGGAGAATCTTGTCAATTTAGAGCATTTTTATAAAGCAGGAATTTTATTTTTATGGGAAAACAAACCCTAGAAGAGATAAGGCAGGAAAAATTCTAAGGAAAAGGATTCTCTTTACTACCACAACAGCTATTGTTTCAGTCTTCTCTTTTCTGTATCATATAGCAAAGACAAAACATAATTTTGAAATTTTTTCCCCCCTTCTATCACTAGAACCTTGTTTCTGGCCTTTAATTAAATCTTTGGCCAAATACAGCCTGATGACACAGCTCCAAATATTCCTTTAACACTCAGGAGACTTTTCAGGGAGAAGATGACACTTGGAGCCCCTCACCTTTCAAAGAGGACCAAAACCACAGTTCATATTTCACTTATCTTCTGTCAGGTAGATGAAACCCTGGAGAGAAACAAGCATCAAGCTGCCAAGCAGATTACTATTAGACCACAACAAATAAGGAAAAAAAAACCCCAAACCAAACAAAACTCTCCAGCTTTTACCAAAGTCATCAGTAAAGCTGAGGGGCAGAAATGCTTTGATATTTTCATGAAACATTAACCTTCAAACATAATTACTGCAGGCACTGAGCTTGCACCTGAAGGCTGCACTGTGGGGAAGAATCGCTGTAAAACTGGCCCGCAGGGCAAGAACGTAGCAGGTAAACAAAAGTAACGTCTGTGCAGAGAGAATGGGATACAGGTCAGCGCATAAAAAGCACGGCTTTAAGGGCTGGAAGTGCTGCTACTGACAGGAGATTGTTGCTGCTTTCCTCAGACCAGCAAAAGTGATGGTGACTTCTTTGACATTGCATGAACAATCTTAGAAAACAGGCATTACTGAAGCATAAAAAGCTGGATGGAAGAGCAGGAAATCAGTGCCGGCCCTGCTAAAATCTTGTTGTCATGTTGAAACGAGTTTAATATCTGAAAAAAATAATTAAGCTAGATTTACTCTGAACAGTTAAACATCTACATTCTACCTTGAGGTCTACCTTGAGCAGATGTCTCAGTTCTCTGCAAGATTTCCAGCCCTATTTTGCAGATCCATGAGTTAAGAAAGACACAAAAGATAAGCATCCAAAATCTTGCGTGGTCTTATGGTCCCCATCTCTGGCCTGTAGTGTCTGGTATCTGTAAAATGCAGTGACTGAGACTGTCTGTGGCTTCTTCTGAAAATACAATGTGAGGACGACAAGACAGGACAATGGAAGCTAAAAATCAGCTTTAGGTGGCTCTTATTTCTGGACCACTGCATGATTCAGCGTGATGCCCTTTATGATGCTGGTATACTTCTGTCTAGCAGGTCAATATCTAGCCCAAAGTGATTTCTCCTTCTTCAAGTGTGTGGATTAGAGAGATCTATTTAAATTCCCTGCACTTCACTACTCTGCCTGACCTTTAAAATGACTCTATCAGCTCAAAAGAAAGCGTATGCAAATATAAAAGATGTAATTGTTAAAGCTCACGTTTCAGGGAATGCAAATAAGGGAGAGGTGGAAGGCGGCCAGGTCTGTTTGGGGTGTGATTTGCAGAAGCAACTGAACTGGAAGATCCCAGTGTTGGCAGGCACAGGAGAAATGGTACAGAACAAGTTCTGAACTGCAGGGATTTCCACCAGAGCTCTTCTTGGCCTTCCAGCCTTTCTCTACCTAGGCTAAGTTTTAGTGGGGTGTCAGGGATGAAGGGCCCTGGCCCATATCACTTAAGAGCACAATCTGTTTGAAAATTCAATTCCTAAATATTCTCAGTGAAAAATCACAACTTCCAGGGCATCATTTCTTCCCCATCTTCTCCTATTGTTTGAATTAGATTTTAAATACACAAAGGGAAGAAGCAATAATTTAACCAGTGCTGATGATTTCTAATCTGCGGTAAGGAAACACGCAGTGTGGGCCGAGCCTTCCCTCCCAACCGACGGCAGTCCCACTAACCCATTTGGAACCTGCTGGTCTCTATGTTATAGTCTATACTGTCCCAAGGTGGAAACGCACACGGAGGGCCAGGCCGTAAGGGTGCTGCACTCCGTACAGAGCAAGGAGACACCAGAGCACTACCTCTGAAAATAAGCCTTGGGCCAGGCCACAGGGACTCACAGAGGGACTTTAGCTTGTAGCTGGGATGTCTGAGGACACAAATGCACCACTGAACAAATAAAATTGTCAGGAAATACTGACTCAAGCAGGTCACATTGCCTCCTTGACTGGGTTTCTGCCCCTGTAGAACAGTGCGACAAGCTACAGCTCCTTCCCCAGTTCCCTGGGGAATGCATTGCTCTGGAAGCAGGAAGACTGAGCACCCAGAACTGCTTTTAGGGTCTTAGAGGTAACATTACAAAACCAGCTTTCTCCAATGCTCCGCTGATCTAACGGATTTCTGCTCATGGCAGCCAAAGCTGTGCGTTAAGACTGCAAGGATTGTGCGGTATCGCTTTGGATTTGCTTACATCATCTCGAAAATCTGCGTGCTCTGATGACTATGATAAATTTGTGCTTTAAACCCACTAATGCTTCAATCAGAGCTGAGCTCAGGGGATTTTATAGCACTATTTTTGTCTGCCTTCAGCTCTGCAGGGGGCTCTTCTGGCTCCAGAGACTCGTGCTTGACAAGAGAGGCACCAGCAGGAAAGAGAGTGACTCGGGAAGGTGCATGGCTTACCTCATGGCTTACCTCCACGATTTACAGCATACAGTCACGAACAAAACCTTTGCTTCTCCGTTGGTTTCCTGTTCCTGGCAAACTGGGTGCCTCAGGAGAGAGCGAATATCCCAAATTCCCAAGTGGGTGTCACTGTGTTGTAGCTTAGTGTGAAGGTAAGCCCCCACAAAGCCTCTGCTGGGAACACACTATTAAAATCCTCAGACACAAAGATAGATTCTTCATTCAGGATTAGATTCGTCCTGCTTGCCTGGTGGCACACATTTTGGACTGTGCCGCAAATGCAAATCTTCACAGGACCCTGCCCTCTTTGAATAACACACTTGAAATGTGCAGATGATGTCCCCTAGGGCAATTAGCACCCTTCAAAACTGCCTGAGGTGGCACAAAAGTAGAGTCTCTTTTTAGCCCTGTTTCCTGTGAGTAAATAATCTGGACCATGTGATCGCGTAGCTTCATTCTCCTCAGGATATCTGTTGACTTGCAGCACATGGGAAAAATTAAAATACCTGACATGGGTAACAAAATTTCCATCCCTGCAAAGGAGATGCAAATGGCATCATGTTCCCATGGCTCCAGTGGGGTTTGCGTGGTTGCACGCAGAACAGCCTCACTGTAGCTGCTGTTTGGCTGGCTGATAGGCCAGGTGGGATTCCATCGTGCATTTCTACACAGTGAATCATCATTTATAACATCCAAATCCAATCACAGTATGCTTACTGGAGGTACTTTCTATAGTTCCTTTCCTTCTCCCCCACCTCACCCCCTCGTTCTTTTTATCCCAGGCTATTCAGTTAATTTAACAAGATATTCTGGTCCTCGCAGGTTTGAAGATGGCTCCCAAATTTGCATCCTAAGCAGTCTTGTCAGCACAGTCATGTTGTTCATCCTGAGGTCAAATTAAATGCTAAACAAGATCTCGGAACTGCAGTTCACAACAACGTACTACCTTCTTTTTCAGACAGATCTTTACTCACCTTCAAGTCTGGTAGTAATCTTCTGATCTCCATTTTAAGCATCAGCTTTCCACATGGTATCTCATGTTTGTCCAAAGCTCAGGTAGCTAGACCTACTGCATATCCCTTACAGGGAAAACGCTCGACTTCTGAACAAGAGGTATTACCGCCCCTTGTTCACAGAAACATGTGGTTCTTTACTTACTGTCTCAATGTTTGATCTTAACTTGTTTGTTGTATTGAAAATTTGTAATAGGAAAGTAGGTTACGTGGTGAAGAACTTTCAGAAGCATGGTGTGAGGAGAGGATAAACACAAATATTATCACCTCTTCCTACCTCTCAATTCTTGAAAATTTTTCATGAGTTCCAGAGTGGCCTTAAGGGCCCAGTAGACGAGTTAAGATTTCCAAAGCAAAAGAGGAAGAATTTGGATTTATTGCTAGTCTGTTAATGGGGATCCTTCTCATTATAATCACAGCTGCTGAGATCTGTAGTCTTTAGTCAGTCAAAGCAAAAGAAGTCCAAGAGTTAATTAAAAGAAGAAAATCCAAACATGTAGCCCAGTATTTACAAGGCATTACGGAAAAGCAGGGATTGAAGATTGCTGCTGTGGCTTGCAGCAGTATGGCATTTTATTGCTCAGGGATTCTAGACTGGAATTTTTTCCCCTCTTCTCCCAACAGCAAGAAAATCTTCTTCCTAATGTACCTACTCTCTGCACAGTTTTTCTAGGAGATCTAGTAACAAGTTTGGTCTGTGAGCAGACGTGACGCTGGGAAGATCTATTTCTTTGACACTTTTTCCCCCTCACAGTTTCATACAGGTCCTGTCCACATTTTTCCATTTGTCCTTGTTCCTAGGATATCTTCTCAAATGTCACTAAAAAGCTGGAGAGTAGAAGTCAAGTGTGAGGAAGATGGGAAAAGAGAGGTCAATGTGAATACCTATTGACTCCTAAACAGCCCAGGCCCAGAGTGTCTGGAAACCACAGCATTACATGGTGGTTGTTTGACAACCCAAGAACAATGAATCCTTCACCCTAGTTCCTACTAGATGGGCTTCCCCTATGCAAAGACCTGCTGCTGCTGGGGGCTCTTCTGCTCTCTGTAAGAGCAAGGATTGAAACGCCCTTTCATTCTCAGCACAGTTTGTCCAACTCATCCAGGCTGAGATGAGGAATGCCTATTATTATGGCTGTGCTCATATGAAGCTATTTATTTATATTTATCATACTCCTCATATAAAGCTATTTATTTACAACCCCAGTGCATTATTGCACAGCTATTAATCATTAGCTGGTTTTCCTTAATAAATACCACTTCTGTAAGAGAGGACCATTTGAGACCAGTCTGCAGGTGGGAAGGAAAGATTCGGTATTTCACTAGTCAGCATCTGCTCTGTCCTCCTTTTTATGCTCCTAGTACTTCAGTAGGAGATAAATTAGAGGACAGTGTGTGTGGGAAGTCTACGTGGAGTTTGTCACAGTGACAGATCTTACTTACTGTGGTCTCAGAGAGGATGGGAGTGAGTTAGCAGGGATGGCCTAAGGCTTGCAGGAAAGATGAGCATTTTACTGACAGAAGTTCAAAGCGTATTGAATTGCAAATGCTATCCCTGAACCAGTTTGCTGATAAGGCTTGTAGCTCTCCGAGCATCTGCACAAGAATATTTGCCCAAGATACTCAACAGACTTGTTTTTTCATGCTGATAATGGAGCAGTGGTTAAGGAAACACTTGTAGCAATGAGCGTGTTCGTGTCATGCAAGTACAGGATTCATTTATCAAATTCATTCCAGACTCACTCTAGTAGAGGCCCACCCAATAGCTGTGGCCCTTATGTGCCAAAAAATGCAGTAGGAAGCTGGAGAAATGAGAAAAGAATGGCCGTACAGCCTGGGGCCAGTGTGGTATGTACTCAGGCAGCCACTTACACATGTATTAAAAAGACTAAAACGGAATTAAAAACTTGCAAGTTACATGCAGAGTCTTGACATAGAAAAAGCCAGTCCTCACATGGATGAACTACAGTTAGGTTGAAATAACTCCAAGACTCCTGACTCACCAGATTTTCCCCCTTCAAATACTGGGGTGACCCTTCCCATTGAGAAAGCAGCCAGCTTGCCACAACGCTGGCTGGGGCCAGTTCTTAAGTTAAGCAGGTTCCACATTGTTGGACTCCTCCATGTTCATTATTGGCTCATGCAAGACCTTTGGGCTGCCATTCTGATGAGTCCACCAGAGTGGGCTTTTTATGATGACTCATATCCCATTTTTGACCAAAGTCAACTGCAAATGATGTACTGCAAAGTATAAAAACTTCACTGTCAATAAAAATTTTCAAACTATTTAATTGCATCTGGCTTCATGTTTGTGGAGTCAGCATTCAAAGAACTAATTTGTTGACATCCTGAAGACTATGGGACAATAAAAGCCCTTCTATCTTATGCCAAATAGCATCATGAGCAGCAGATCTGGTGCGAAAGCCACTTCTGTTGTTTAGGATCAGAAAGAGGCGAGCTTAGCATTTATTTCCTCAGCGTGGAATGGCACTTATTTTCGGGGAGCATGAGCATGACATATATACCACAGACCTGTCTAGTTGCAATAAATGTGTATCAGCATAATCCTGCATCAGGGCAAACTACAGGGACCGCTGTGACTACAGGAAAGCTGCACAGGACAAATTCACCAAGGAAATACCTGTCCAAATCTTAGTCTACAGAACAGTGAGACTGAAACCAGCCAAATGGATCCTAAAGGTATTTAAATCCATCTGCAGTCAGATGTCTGAGTCTTTTGGTACCAAGGACTAGCCAAGCTCCTTACTAAGGGGACAAATCTGAGTGGCCCTGTGGGCACAGTCTCATTTCTGATCTTTCAAAACAAAAGTTGCCTCCTGGGGCAAACAGCCACCCACGGTGTGAGGGGCCTGCCCGTAGCTGCTGGTGTAGGCAGCATGAGGGTCCCCAAATCATGGGGCATACATGGTCCTGTCAGCTCATTTCTATTCTGGGCAGCCACAAACTGCTCTTCCTTCTTCTCCCAGCTCCTTTATTCCTTTTCTGAGCATCTCTGTGACTGACTCCAAGTACTTGCTGCAGATGTAAGCAGCTGAGAGGAAGGCAGCTGATGTCCACCCCGCTCTTCCAATGCATCTCATTCCTGATCCCACAGCATTGCAGCCACTCCTGCCGTGGGCCGAGCGGGCAGAGATCAGCAGCTGGGCTGGCCGCTGAGGCTGGGTGACATACATAACGCAGATATCTACTGGACCTGCCACCCAGCCTCTTAGGCACGGCTGCCATTTGCACTCGGGCTCCCAACAGTTAGTGGCCAACAAGACAATTTTAGTGGTTTTGAAGGAGCCCTCGAAAAGCCACTATCGGCACTATAACTGTAAACGGCTCTTCTTACCTGGGATTTCTGATCTCTGAGATAACTGATGCTTACTCTTCACAGACTCCTTTGGTGCCACTACACTTCAGCAGCTAACACAGGAGTTCCAGCTACCCCTCAGATTCTGTCCCTAACCAGAATGGGAAATACTTTGCATACAGGTTGTGCTTATGATGCTATGCTAACTCTCTAGAGGACGGTCATTACGGCAAAAAAAAACAGTCCAGCCCTTCAGGAAAATTTCCTGGCAGCTGTCAGGTCACCACTACACAGACAAAAGTCTCAAAACCACATCAGTCGCAAGTGAGAGGAGCGTTACCGAGCAGGCAGTAGTGAACTGCAAGCGGGACCGTGCATACTGCCTCCCAGGTCTTCCCTGCTTTCCCTTTTAGGCACATGGCTTATTCCAGCATCACAGTTGTGAAGTCAGCAGTTGGGGCAGATGGACTTTCTGTTTTAAGCTCCCTAATTTGCCAAAGCCACAATCTGGGATCTGCCCGCAGGGAATGTACTTTTTTCATGGAAAAAAACCCAAACTCCAGGACGACAACAACAACAAAGTAACCGAGGGAGTAGCAATCTCTGCCCTTCAGTCAACCCCAGAGGAGACGTTATGTATTTTATCAGCTTGTTTAGCCTTATCTGTTGCTGTAGCAATGACTTTCTAAATGTGCTCCAGTAGAGCACTGATCCTGGCATAGCAGGGAGCTACCATTTCGTTCCACAGTAATGGAAGAAAATCTGAAAGGTGGTGCTCCGCTTAATCCCAATTACGAGAATTTTGATCAGGTCTAAGTTCTTCAGTGACTCTTGATCCTAAAAACCATTCAATAATATAAAACGAAATTTTCCACTGGCTTCTGGTACTAAGAGAGAAAGGGAAGCCAGTCCTCCTTTCATTGCCTTCCCACCAGGGAAGTCTGGAGTTCTGAACAAAGTCCTTTGAAAGCACTGAGGACCTCGTGCACGCAGATATTATACTGGGGAGCAAAGCCTTGAACAGCGATACTCATCCTACGGACCATTGCACCGAGAAACGGACACACGTTCTAGGTGTGAGCTTAAGGACAAAGGCCTGTGTCCAGGGGGAGGTACGCTCCCGTGCGCTCCAGCTAATTTGGAGGCTGAAGTAAATTATCTGATTGCGCTGAGAACTGAAATCCACCCGGCACCTTTTCAAGGCCTTTAGAAAGTAGATTTTTCTGGATGTTCCTAGTTGGTGTCCCTGACAAGGACAACTCCTCCTCACCCAGACAATGCTGGCTCTGCTAACTGGTGTTCTGCACAGCAGCCAGCTGCTGAATGTGCGCAGGGTGTCACGCTCAGGCCACCTGCCAGAGCAGGGGAGCGGTGCCTGCAGCTCTCTCAGGGAAGCCTTGCCCTCTAAGGAGGAAAGGGAAGACAGCAACCAGCAAATTTCTCTGCCTTCCTTCCTGAACACAACGGCCCAGACCAGAGGGAGCTGACCCAACTGCCCAGCCATGCTACTTCTACACAAAGCTTTGCATGGGGACTAAACCAGCTTCTCCAGATGGAAACTGCTTTCTAGGTGGGGAATAGTCAGTTTTTCTCCCTCTTCCTGCCAAGGCCTCACAGAAATGTCTTAACTTTCAGTGAGCTCTTGCCACCCCATCATCCACACTGTGTTCTGCTATATGGGGTCTTGCTCAACCTCCTCCTTTCTGCAGCTCCCAAAGAGAGGAACCTTTCCTTGTACCTCAGCCGACACAAAGGAGTACAACATCAGAAGCAGCACGATGCTGAGCCTCCAGACAGGAGTTTGGACAGGCTGTTTCAAGGCAACTATCTCCCAGGCAGGTATCTGCCACAGCTTTACTGTGTTCAGCTTCCTTCCCCAACAAGTTTAGTTGGCACCTCTAAATGCAAAGCCAGCACGTGTGCACAGACTTTTGCACCTCTGTGAACCTTCTAGTGACTAACAAGTTGAAGACTGGCATGGCATGCACTCCCAGGAGGGACTGTCCCTGAAAGACAGCACATGCTGTGTGGTGCTCTGCATTTGATGGATTATGTTCATTAGTACCCATATTTGCTTGCAAATATACCGGGCACGTAATTCTGAAAACTGATTTTATCTCATGTGACTCTCAAAACCAGGAAAATACAAAACCACAGTTAGTTCAGGGAGGCAAGTGTAGCTTCCATCAATAGAACAGCCACTATTAGCAGTAATAATTCATAAATTGATAGTTTCAGTCAGGGTCACTAATTCATAAATTGGTAACTTCAGCGTGGCACCTGCACGCTGTCCGACTGACATGAGCTAAGTGAAGGAACAGAAGCAACAAAGGGTAGGGGTGAATAAATGCAGCCTGCAACTGAGCTGTAGCTCTTCCTCCCCCACTGCATGCAGGACTTCCTCCTTGCCAAGCAAAATAAGATCTGCTCTGAACATCTGTATCCTGCTGCAAATAGAAGCCTAGGAGGTGGAGAAAAGAGGATGAAAAAATGTCATTCATCTCTGTGCAGACCACATTTCATTCTGCATTAGATTCTGTCATCGCTGTACCATCCTTCCCTCCTGGTGTCGACACAAGGTATTTGTCCCTCGTGATCCCTCTCTCCCCAATAGTAACATGACATCCCTCAGGGTCCCACTATAGCATCAAAGCTGGAAGAACGTGGAGGACACGGGGAGCATCTGTCCTGAGTGCCCTGCTCCTGGCAGTTGCCCTGGTCTGCAACACTGATGATAATTTCTCTCTATTTCAGGCAAAGTTGCTCTACTACTGAGCTGGGCTAAGGAGGTGTACTGAGAAATGGGTTTAGGTCCGCAGAACTCCCATTTCCAGTGGCATCGGCAGGATTACACGTTCCCGTGGAGCAGAGTAAGGACAAGGTATTCACACTCACTGCAGAAAGAGCCGATGGGCAGCCAGGTTTCATGCCTACAACCAAGATATTTGATCTCCCTCTCACAGCAAAAAGCAGGAATTTCATACACCTTCTGGACACTTGAGGATATTTAATCTCTGCAACCAGGGGAAAGGTGAAGGACAGCAACATGAGATGGGTTCTAGTAAGAGTAAGGACTCTCTTCTCGTGGGACTTGTATCTCAGCGTAAGCAAATTGGTATTCTACCTGCTAATGGATTCAAGCAGCTGCTGCACACATTCTAGCACATAGAAAATTTTAAAAGTTTTACAATGGCATCCTTTGGGCAGGAGGACTCTTAAACCAGGGCTTCTCTGAAGGAATTTCCCAGCTGGAGTGGGTGAACTGCAAGACCGACGAGGACAGGCTCCAGAGCCCTGTGCGTTTTGTCCAGAAAGGCTAGAAATGGGAGAAGGATTTGCACGTTCACATCAGGAATTTAACAGTGGAAGTGAGGAGCATGTCCAGGGTAAAGTGGAACTTAACATCCTCAGCAAGATAGGACACTTGAGCATCTGTTGCTCTGGGACAGGCACAGAAAATCCCAGACTTCCCTCAGTTTTAATCATATTATTCCAGTGCCAGTCTAGCTGGCATTTGTGCAGTGCTCCTGCTCCACCTCATTCTCCTCCCTCTGCTTCACTCAGCAACGCCCTCCGGTTGTCTCCTCCTTCTCCCCAACGCTGCCGAGATGACTTTGCCCACTAGCTCCTACGACCCATCCTATCCCTCGTCTCACCTGCCGCTGCCTCGCCTGTTCGCACCTGGCCAGCTGGGCCTGCCCCCTCCCCTGGCACCGGCACAGAGGAGAGGGTGACTCTGCAGGGTGGGCACCCAGAGCCGATAGGACACGGATGTGGGAATTTACAGATCCACCTCCTTTGGAGACGCTGTTTGCGTTGCCCTCGTGCCCAGGAGAATCAGGCACCCGCTGTTTTGGGTCCTGTACAAACACGCAGGAAGACATCTCTTGGCATGAAAAACTTAGAGCTTCAGCAAGAACAAGGCAGAACACGCAGGGGACCGGAGGAGAACAAAGTACAGGGGCAGGGTGGAGGCACCCAGGGAACAACGGAAAGGTTGCTGTGTGTGTTGTGCAGGCTTCAAAGCTATGGGGGAAAAATAATCATGTGAAATGAAAAGAAAAAGACTTTGAGCAAAACATCCCCTTGAGTACAGATTTTATACTCGGTAAATTCAATATGAACGATTTTCCCACTCATTATATACAAGATTTCATACATGTATGAAGAATAAATATAAATTGCTTAGAATCCAGCATTTTTTTGTGAACCTGTAAATAAATCCTCTGCACGGCCACGCCTCAAGCACCGTGGCTTTCAGCTGGTGCACGAGCACCTGGAAACTACGAAAGAACTGCACAAGAAAAACAGGCAGATCACACTCCATGGTCCAGCATGAGAAAAATAAACACACGAATACAAGGTAACTGTTTTCACCACTGGAGCTGGTATATTATGCAAAACATCCCATGCTTAAAAGAAGCAGAGAGCAATTCTCTGTATCTCCACAGCTTGTCGCTCTCTCACTCCGCAATGCCAGACAATTCCCAGCAAGGGGACGGCTTTGGAAAGCCTGAGAGGTCAGGCAGTGCTCCAGGACGCAGCTCTGGGACATGTGCTGGATACCCCAGCAAAACCCCCAGCCACAGAAACACGAGAAGGGGATTAATTCTGCTGCTCCACTCGGCCACAGACACCCC
>VWZK01004337.1:340938-366028 GCA_013396935.1 Baryphthengus martii
CCCCCCCCCAGGTTTACCCAGGTAGCTCCAGGTGCCAAACAGGAGCTGCTCTGTCCCAATCCTTAAGTTACACCATCCAAGTTTCCCTCCACCCCTCTGAAGTTAGAAAAACACACACGTACAACCCGAGAGCAGAAAGAGCAGAATTTTAAATCAGCATAGGCTCACCGAGTCCAAACTCTTTAAAGTTAAAGTTTATTTGTATTCTTTGTAGGAATATCAATAAAAGACCTCAAATGTATCTATATCTGTACATATTACAAGAACCTTCAAAAATTATTCACAGAACAAAAATAAATCCTCTTTAGAACAAACCCAGGCAATGAAATGCAGAAATGGATCTCTGAGACCAAACAGTCCAGTGCTGCTAGCATAAAAATACGGCTTGAAAAACAAGTTTATTACTTTTTATGGTGTACGCTTTGTTGAAATAAAAAATAAATTATTTAGAGCTATCATTGTAAAACAGTTCTGTGTAGTAACACTCTTATTAAGGCCCTTGAGACAGAAAATCTATTTTTACAGGTAGGATTCCTGGCAAGCATGGTCTGTAATGACACGCTTGCTCTCTCGGGAGTGAACTTACTGTGGAGAAGGAAACACCTAAAAGCATCAGCCTAAATTTAACCCTTTTTGCTCTGTCAGACTCAGCTGGATACCTGTGACTGACCATGCTAATCACTGATGGAAATATATTTAATGGTTCAACTCAGGACAGGAATTACCCCCCGGGAACGACACAGATATTTTTGCAGAACACAAACAGAATTCGTACAGACACGGTGACCTTAGCAGATGAGGACCACTGACACATACCACAGGCGCTGCTGTAAGATTGACAGACTTCAATCAGTGAATTTTCAGATGAAATTAAAAGCTGGTGGGTTTAAGCATGTATTAAAACATGAAACTCATATATCATGTTGGAAAAAAAAAAGAAGAGCCTAAGCAAACCCAAAACAATGGCAAGAACAAAAAATAAAACCCATTTCTTGGATGACTTATTAGATGGATACAGAATTTATTACTGGGTACACCTCATATTCTCTAACTAGAAAATATACACATCCCTTTCCACGCTCCTCTGGATCCCCTGTCTGAGTCATGTCCCTGGAGAGGAGGGTTGCAAAAATCTGTAGCTACATGAACCTGTGCTTTTTACGCATAGGTGCCCATTTTTAATATACAAGGGAAGTAACAATAATTAAGTTGGTAATTCTTGGGCGTGAGATCTACTTGTTTCCCTTAAAAAACAGGTCTGAATTCCTAGAGTTGCAAATAATGGGCATTTCCAGGCTGACACTCTTCCCTCCCTTCTATCCCACGTCACTCCGGTCACCTCTGTTCTTCACACTCCACAGACACCACACACAACCTGGCAGAAGGCCCCAGGGCTACAAACCTCTGCTCTGTGCCCCTGCCCCGCTGTGCCGTGAGCTTTGACGCAGCTCTCAAAAGCCAGGGTGGCTTTGCAGTTTGGGAAGAATCATCCTAGAACAGTCTTGAGTACTGTGGCCAGCAAGGACCGAGATGCCAGGATGGGGCAACTTTTCTGTTTCGGTCTTAGGAATACAGGAGTATTACTCCTACAGGCCATTATTTTTTTCCTGCAAACGAGAGCAGCAGTTTCTTGCAACAGCATTAAACACAGCCTGATGCTTCTGCTGAAAGTATGAACCAAACCCTAATGTCTATAATGCTCATCAGACTTTGCACTCTTCGCTGCTTCTCTCGTTGCTGCAGAAACCCCACTGGCTGTGAGTCTTAAACCAAATGTGATTAGGCCCAGTTAGGGCTCTTGCTCCAAAGCAGACAGACCTTTTGGCTGCCACGTGGTTCAGTGCCACTTGGATTTTATCAGGCCGGACAAAATAGAAGTTGGCATTTTCACATATTGTCAGCTTGAGGCGGCTTAAAATTTCTCTGGAAAGCTGCTTGGTAACAAAGTAGGAGAGACAGCTGCCTGCAGAACTCGGGAGAGTAACATTTTGTTCTTCTGCAGCTAATCAATTTTTCTCTTGCAGCGCTGTGAGTCTGCAACCTTCACCCCCTTTTGGGTCAACAGGCAGCTTCTCCTCTGCAGCGGGAGTTAGAGGAGCACACTTTGCACTCTAGGGTAGAAATTGAAATAGAAGAGAAACAACCGGTCTAGCAACAAGCTGTGAGGATGATACTGATGGGTCAGATTTTTTTAGAATAGCAATTTTTTGCTACAAGCATGCTACCAGCTTAATAAATTTAGAATGATAAATTACTGAAGACCTCACCAAATCATATTGATCTTGGGACAGGTATTATTTCCCCTCTAAAAAATCAGGGCTGAAGTGTTGCCCCTGTTGCATTTCTCTGTAGCAAAGAAAGCAGACACCTTGGATTATTCAGCACCAGACCCCACAACTCAGCCAGTGATCTTTGCTGGACAGATTACCAGAAAGCTGGGGAGCTCCACTGAAATGCATTTCCCCAAATTAACGCCAGACTAATGCTACCAGAATGACACGCCTGCTTCTGCCTTGTTCCGGTCAATGTATTCCTACGACCATTGGCTCTCACGTCTCGGCCACAGAACACTCCTAACTATTTGCAGGGTGTCCTAAGTGAGCAATGCACATGCCCGTCGGAAAAGGCTACTTTTGGGAATAAATTTCCTCGCGACGCAGCTCTGTAATTACAGTACATAGCGAAGGGGAGATGCAGGGCACGCAAAAATGCCCAACAAAAAGGGGGTTGCAAAGGTTTCTTGTAAAAGAGAGCTACTCACAAGACAGATTAATACAAACTCGATAGACTGCCTACGGCTGCGAGGCATGAAGGAAGGAGGAAAGAAGGAGGAACTTAAAGGCACAATTTGAGGAAGAAAATATCGGAGGTCAGCAACGACCCGGAGCTGGAAGACGGTTTGGAAAGTATGGAAAAGAAATCACTGCTGAGCAGATGCAGAGCACAGCCCCAGGTGTGTCAGACAGTGCTGACTTCGTTGTGGATGTTCCAAAAACAAAGACAGGGACACTCCTTGGCCTCTACTACCAAATCACATTCGAGCAGCCAGGGAAGCTTTGATCTGAAAGAACGAAGCATTAAATATATTCTCTCGATGTAAATTAACAGCCAAGGCATGGCTCGGAAAGATTCATACACGCTTTTCTCACACATCCTATAGCGTAGGAGACACGGTCTCTGTATTTATGCATAGTTAGTAATGTAACGTGCTCGTGTGATGATGTTTAATTGAAGTATCCTAACCCAATAATCAGGCAGAAGAGTTAACATACTGTGCTCCGTCACAAGCTGCATTTGCCTCCAGAGTTGAGATTAATTCAAATCCAAAGAACAAACTTGACGACAGACACTGAATTTGGGCCCTCATTATTGCCACTCCTCCACACTCAAGGCAACATGGGTCGCTTCCAGGAGGACAAGAAAGCGGCTTAGCAGCTCCTACATTTGTAACGTAATATGATTTTAGAGATTCAGAAACGAAGGCCAGAAAGGATAATTAGATCATCATCTCTGACCTCCTCCATATCACAGGAGTTTCAGCCAGGTACCCCCACAGCCACCTCAAGAAGTTGCTTCCAGTCACAGCCTGAAAGATTTGCTAAATGCATCCCACACCATGGCTCCCTCTCGAGGTTTTGAAGTCAGCTTTTCCAGTTTCTAATTTCTGTAACATGTTTGAATGGTTCATCAAATTCACTGTTCTTACTATATTTCTGCAATTCCAAATTGCAATTTATTTTAAATTTTATTTACTTTGAGAGTCAAGGGCTAGAAATGTCTATCACCAAGTAAAAGTGAAGATTCACATACTATTACTTGATTCTAGAATCTCAGACTTTAAAAAAACCTCTCACGGACAAAATATTGTGGCATTTGAGGAAATCATGAGAACTGACGATACTGTGTCATTTATTGTTAATCTCTTACAGTTTGTGAAAGTCGTTATCTTCCTCGAGAAGGTCACTTTGTAATTACATACACATTCCCAGACAGCCCATAACTACGCTCCTACAAAATGCAACTGAAAGGAATTGGAGGTGAAAGCTTAGTCAAAACTCCTTAAGAAAAAACCTGGTGTGTACAGAACTTAAAAAACCCAAACCCTTTAAAGCATCTCGAGAAAGGAAAATTTCAGTGGAAATGGAAGATCTTTTAACACAAACACGCAGAAAGCACCTTTCATTGGAACTAGCCTGGCTAAGCTTGTGGCTGAAGGAGCGAAACGGAAGGAGAAAAATAGAGAAATCCCCTAGAGAAAAGGAAACATATGTTGAAAAAAATCAACTGTGCTGGGCAGGGGCACCCTTTGGTTGGCCCCTTCCTCAGAGCCTTGACCTGACTGTTCCTGATGGAGCACGGAGGATGAATTCAGGGTGCCGCTGCAGGGTGTGGAAAGTGGGGGTTGGATAGAAAGTTTTTTTAAAAAAAAAAAGTATTTACACATCTGTAAATTCTCAAAACAGAAAATATAAAACTGCATTAGAATCGGGGTAAAAAAAGAAAGAATCCTACCTTGAAAAACTGCAGATTCCCTCTGTCTGTCGGATGGGAAGCCTGACTGTGTGCAAATGCAAGGAAACAAGCTTTGCTGCTCCAAGGTTTTACCTTCTTCAAAAAGACTGACAATTTTTTTTTTTTTTTGCCAGAGCCCTACTGAAAATAGGTGGGGGATCCAGCAAGAGCCAGTTTTCTTGCTACAATGTTTGCTATCGAGTTTGCATTCAGTTAAAGAACAGCTAGAGAAGAGGGGAATAAAACCAGCGGATGAGTTTTCTTACAGAATTAATTTCACTACTATTTCACTTCACTCAGGTGTCAGTCAGCCTGATATATCCAGCTGCTGTCTAATGGAACCCACTGCTCCTCGCTCGCTCTCACCCACAACACACATGCACTCACACTCCCCTCTTCCTCCTCCAAAGGACTGCAGTGCTTTCAACAAGAGAGAACAAAAATAAAATAATAAAAATAGCAATAATTAAAAAAATCTACAGTATTCACTTCCTTTTGGTATATTACATCAGCATTTTCTGTACATGACCCAAGAGCTCCCTCTATTTACACAGTGATATGGAAGGACTTGTTCTCGGGAGCTCGGTTCTCCTGGCCTTGGGTGGGGAATGAAAGCCCACTTTGCACAGTTCTTCCTTCTCTTTCCCATTTTGTTAGCAGCATTATGTAAACCTGGTAAGGGGAAGGAGGGGCTACTTTGAAGGTTTCTTGAGTCTGCTCCCTCTTGCCCTTTTCTCCTGGGGAGATGGCTGGCAGCATCTGCCCAGTTAGCAGCTGCTGTTTTTGAATTCACCATTCTCCGTGATGGAAAGCTTGGTGGGATTGGTGGGGGAGATGCCATTGCGGACTTGCATGCTGTAGCGCTCCTTCACCTGCGTCAGGGCACTCATCAGCCGCGTGTTGGCCGAGTCCAGGGACATGATGCGCTTCTCCTGCAACAGACACCCCACAAAGTCAGAGCCTCCCCTTCACCAACCAACCGCTCTTTGCCCCACCAGCCTGCTTTACGGGGAACTTCCAGGAGCCGGGGCTACGGCAGCGCCTTCGGATGATTTCTAGGCAGAGGCAGCGGGGCCGACATTCGCTGGTGTGATGGGACGGCTGCCTCTTTCTGTTTTCTTGGGCTAACATGGCCCCCCGTTTCACAGGCCTGTCTGGCCCTCCCGGCCTTTTTTTTTGCATGATGGAAGGTGACAGTGAGTCAACGTTACGTTGG
The DNA here is from genome assembly GCA_013396935.1 of Baryphthengus martii. Lineage (NCBI taxonomy): Eukaryota > Metazoa > Chordata > Aves > Coraciiformes > Momotidae > Baryphthengus > Baryphthengus martii. The sequence continues at coordinate 346,667 of VWZK01004337.1, forward strand.
TGAACCGATCCAGTTACGGTGGCTTTATCCAGACAGCCTCCAACAAGGGCAGATGGAAATGCAGAAATTTGCCATGGGTCGGGGAGGTGGAGGGGAAAGGGTGTTGATGTTAATAACAACAATAGCCAATTATTATTATTTTAAAAAATGTTAGAAAAACAGAAACAGGCAGCAGAAAATAAAAGTGGTGGAGGTTTCATCTGGCAGAGAGAAGTGCAGGTGGTATCTAACGGCCATCGTCTCTGTATTTTGGATGGAGTGTGCTCAGAATAAACTCATGGTATGCTTGAAATAAATACAAAGAAGCAGATTATGGCAGCCTGCAGTCACCAGCAGGAGTGAGGGTGCAACAGCAACACAGAGAAGAAGCAGCCAAAAGCTATAACTAAGGGGTTATTTGAGGTGAAGGGGAAGAGGGCAGTGTGGGTGGAGAGGGAGATGCCATCGACAGAACACAAAGAACAAACACTGAACACACTGCTCCTAGACCCATTCCAGCTCAGAGGGGCTCCCAGGCTCCACCGAATCCAGGGCTCCCACACCCGTGTTTCGATTCTTCGGGCACACAAAGTGCTAGCCTCCAGTTTTAATAGAAAGTTAAAGGATGTGCAGCAAATTTATATTAAAAAAAAAAAAGAAGAAAAAAACCCCATCAACAAAACCCAACCTACTAAGAACTAGATTATCTGCAGTGGGACAAAGCACTGGAGGGTCAAGCCAAAGAGTTGGTGGCACAATTAGAAATGGCAATTTTCATCTTCCCTCAAAAAGAAAAAAAATAAAAAAAAAATAATGCAGCCACACAAAGCAGCAACAGAGACCGCAAAAGGTAAATACGCTCTCCAAGCTACCAGCTGATTGGCTTTCTTATTTTGAGAAGGAAAAAATGTCTAATTTACTTGAATGAAAAAAGCTGCATGGAGGAACTCTTCCCAGTCCAGCCCATTGAGAAACAAAACGGAAGGAAAAATGATGCACAGAAGGCACAGACATTAAGGGATAGTTCAGACATACTGCTCAGGAGATCTGGAGTGCTACAACAACCCCTTGAGATGATTCTGATCCCAGCCCAGCGGCTCTGCGCTCCATCCATAATCAAGGAACGTTTGCTTTTCTCAGCGGGATTCCCCACAGGGATGAGAGTCGGGGTGCAAAACCAAAGCAGAATTTCAGTACTGCCTGTCTTACAGCCCTGAAGAGACCAAATGGCTGAGGAGGAGGAGGAGGCACGAGCAATGATCAAACAGAAAAGCAGGCTACGGCCTGCCCTAGAGTCTGCCCTGATCCAGTTAAGGTATGGAAGGAGAACGGATGACAGAGGAATTGGAGGCCTTAGCCCTTCCTCCCGTGCTGACGTAAAGCCTGCCAAACACAACTGCCTTAGCAGAAATGTGTTCTTCAGCAAGTCAAAGCTCCTCCTCCTCGGACTAAATTTCACCCGGAATATGTAATTTTAAATTAAAATTTATTTCCAAAGAATACAGCTTTCCCCCCCCGCCCCCCAAAGAGTTAAAAATGAAAGGCTGGTTATTTTCTGGCACTGAAGAGGGCTCGCTGTGGCAGTTTGCAAAACAGCTGGAGACCTCCACCTGAAAAATCAATCTTAAAAGCGTGAGCTTGGTGAGTAGAGGCATCTTCTCACTCAAAGGAAAATACAGTCTAACAGACGTGTCTCTGACGCACATGAATTGGGCGCAGGGAGCGGGAGGAGCTGGAATGGGTAGGAGGTCAGTGCACTGGGCCAGGACTGGGTACTGCTCAGCTAGAGAACTGATCGGGTTTACTTGCCTGTTGGAATTATCTCATCCCCATTTATGACCTGTAATTTAACACAGCGGAGATGTCACTTGTAATAGCAACTGGGCTCATACTCTTTGCAGCTCCGCTACTCCAAGGAGAGAGCTGGGTCAGCCCTAAGGCCCTGCCCACTCAGAGAGGCCCGGGACAGCCTCCGGAAGCACAGGGCATGCCAGGAGCTGCCCGGAGCCACTGCCAACAGTCCTGAGAACAAGGCTGCCCTTGGGCATCGGCGCAGGGCTGATGCTGCACCCGACCACACGGCAAAAGAGCAAATCCAGAGAAGCGTCTCGTGCCGATGTAACTAAGCACAAGAAGCCCTGCTCGCTGCTGCTTCTTAGCAGCCACTGAACTCTTCAAGCTGCTGTTGATAAGCCAGGTTCCAACTCTGCTCCATAAATCTCGCATAAAAAGTCCTTTTCTTTTCTAGCCACTGCTCTATCCTTTTGCCAAACGAATCACGGACCAAGAAAAACCTTCCAAGCGCAATGTAGAGGAATTACTACAGAATGCAGCAAACACCTGGGCTCCTCTGGTGTGGCTGGTCTGAACCTTTCAGCAGTTTCCTCTCTTGCTCTGTACCCACGGAAGGGCAATGACAACTGACCTTCCCCCATGAGCTGGTTAACACCGAAGCAGTTGGGTTTGCTGGTGACATTGCTTGCCCCAGGAGCTAACAGCACTTCAGAAGAAAAAAGTGCGGGATTGAAAGAGAAAACAATGCTACTATTTTGCTACTATTTTTTCAATACTCTCCACTGTAGGTGATGATCATTTGATCAACTGTGATCAAGGACCACACCTTTCCAGCCCTGAGGGTTTGAAGCTTTCAGAAGTCAGCAGCAGCTGGTGACACTGAGGCATCAGACTGGTCCACCCTCCACCCTGCTAGTCCATAACCCAACACGAAGGCTGAGAGCCTACTGGCATAGAGAGGTAACAAAGAGAAGGGCAAGTTTCTTATCCAGTCACAGTCTCTCAAATCCTCCCCTCCAAAAATCACTTTTTATGAGTGCTCAGTGCTGCTTTCACCTTCTTGAGGCAGATGAAAAAGGCATCACCTCCTACAAAAACCAGGTTGCTGTTCCATCAGCGTGCAACAGCAAACTTCTACTCCGGTTTCTGCTTGCCATACTACCTGATCAGACTGGAGGCTGCTCTACTGTACCCCTACCACCAAGAAAAAAAAAATAAAAAAATACAGTGGCTGACTACAGTGCGAAAATGGGCAGGAGCAGCAGGAAAACCAGAACTTTTCAAATGATCAAAGAGAAATCTGCTATAAATACGCCTCTAGTTTTACCAGGCTTTTAAAAACACAGCTTTTTTTTTTTTCTACTTTACATCTTCCCTACAGTTCCATGGAAGCTCCAATCTGTCTCTTATTGCTGGTCATTTGACAGGAAAAAAATGGCCAAGGTCTGTCCTTTTGCGCTCACGCCTAGCACCATCTTTAACTGAGGCCCCCCCATCAGCACTCTGCGTGTAGGAAAACAACTTTCTGCAATAATTTGGGTTATTCCCGAAACAGGTCATCTTCTTCAGATTATCTATTCAGGAACGTTTACAACCGGAATGACTGAAAAGCCCAGAAGCAGGAAAGATATCCTCCAAATGCAGCTCTCACAAATGTAACACGGCAGGCAGATACCAAACTAGTCTGGGGTTCTGTGGTACAAGCTTCGCTCTCTGGGATCGGCACAGACACATAAGAAAAAGCCAAAATGATCCCACACAAGACACCCACATGCACTGCCCGCTGGGTCCCGCGTTCCGCAGCTCACTTGTGCTGGCGGAGGCAAGCACTGCACGTTTGTGGCACGGTGGGCATTTCTCCAGGGCTGACGGGCACAGTCAGATGGGGTGAAATGCCACATAGGACGTTATACAGGGCAACGCTCCGTTGCAAGCATTCTCTTTGCTTGACTCCAACGTTCCAAGCCATGCTTTTAGCTTGCATAGCTGAGATGCATGCACATGGCACTTAAACTACGCTGGTATGAGGTACGGCTCTCCCAGAGTTCCCAGGCCCACGCTTGGAACAATGTCTACACAATACTCCGCTATTCCTTTACCCCCCTGGAATCTCACAAAGTTTTGGGGGAGTGATCAGTCCTGTGATGTGTTGTCAGGCAGTCTCAAACCTAGTGTCAGACAGTACAGGCTGTATTAGTTAAAACCCTCGATTCTCTCCTAGAAGGCAGTGAAGTCACATGTGCAACACCACGGGCCAAAACTGACTCGGGAGCTAGGTACCAACGCCGGGGCAGGAGGGAGAGGGGAAAAGAATGAGTGCTACACACAGAACACCGGGTTCTTGGAGATCCTGAGCTCCTTACCTGCGCATCAATAATTTTCTGCTTTGCATCGATGACAGCTTGCATCTCTGCATGATCCTTCTTCAGCTCCTCTTCCACTGCCATGAGCCTGGTGAGCAAAAAGAAGTACAAATCAGGACGGTTTGATACTATTCCGGAGTGTTTCAGATACTCTGGCCTGTTGGTTTCACTTCTTTGATTGTCCTGGCTCAGGAAGAGAAGAACTCTGCTGCACTTGGAGAAGTTTATCTATCCATCTGACACTCCTGATTGCCAAACCTTGTTATTTTCAAAACGGACATTGCCAAAAATGCAACCACTCTGAAAAGCTACTGCTTTGAATACAGATTCCAAACAAAGCAAAAAGACCCATCATAAGCGAAACAGAGACCAGGTTAAAAATTCCTGAAGCTTTTCTTTCCCTCTCCTGGCAATCTGAGACAAGTTTCCACACACCCCCATCCCCATTTGTTCATCTCTAAGGCAGGATGGCATCAGTTTGGAGACGTCAAGAAGTCGACGCAACTACTTCCTTCAGTGTCAAAAGGAACATGTGATGCAGGGGAGCTGCTGGTCCTACACAGTCCCAAGCTTTCTGAAGCCTCACCTGCTGATGATACTTTTCATCTGGCTGTCCTTCTCTTCCTGCTGCCTACGCAGCCTCTCCTCGCTGTCTTCCAGCCTAGACTTGTACTCCATCAGCAGCTTTTGCATCTGCTGCTCTTGCACCAGGAGCCGCCGCTCGTACTCCTCCAGCCGGCGACTCGACACCTTCAGGCGCTCCTTCAGCTTCGCTATCTCCTGCTCATACTGCAGGTGCAAGAAAAGGAGGAAAGAATCAGACGCAAAGGGAAGAGATCAATCAGATCACTACAATCTGCTGCTGCTGTTCAGACAGCGACATTGGGTTTTTTTACTGAAAAATACATTGATAGAAGGAAACGACAAGCAACCAACCGCAGGCAACCACAGACAAGGAGCATGCAGGCCCCCACTGAGCATTAAGCTATTCCTGCACTGGAGGATGTCATTCTGTGGAACTATTTGAGCAGTCAGAGGGCTCTGACACGGCTCCTCGGCCTGACTGGTAACATCCTCAGTTACTCCAGACTCAAGCAGTTCCCAGACAGAAGCTGCTAATAGTGCTGAACTGCAAAAACGTCCTGGGGTGACCAAACTTACAAAACAGACCAGTATGGGAAACAAAAAACTCATTCTTCAGGACCTAATCAAGGCATGAAACCACGTGTGAAGACAGAGCAAATCATTCACGACAGAACAGAGCTTGTAAGTTAACTTGGCTGAAGTTTTGTTCTTCTACTTACTGTCTCTGTGGACCATCAGCTTCTGCGATGGTGCAATGAATCTCAACACATTTCACTTTGGTTTGGGTTCATTCACCTTTCCTGATAATCCTAAATTCCTGCTTCTTGTCCACCACATGTTCTCCTTCTCAAAATACCAATCCTCTTACTAAACACAGCAGTACGGAGATCTAACTGTATTTGGAAAAATGGTATCTACTCCTGAAAATAAATATGTCTTAATAAAAAAGAAGCCCAAAAAAATATCATGGACATTTCTGTGTAGCCCAGAAACGCTGTACTACGTAGATGATGGGCATTTTCCTCAGGAGAAGCCCAAAACACAATTCCTCATGAAGACTGGATTGTGCTTACAGAGTCTTGTATCCTAAGCTATGCTCAGTCGAGTAAACAATTGTGATTTTTTTTTTTTTAATGGAGTTTAATGATCGCTAAAATGTTTTGCAAGCCTAGAAAACTGGCAGTAGGCTGTAGCTATAATGTTACCATAAAAAATAATGACTTGAGCAAGATGTAATACACTTTGGCAGCGTGACTCACCGTGCCCCTAAGTGCCAAAGAGCAGCCTGTAACGTACAAACTCTCAGCTCTCAGTTTGCACCCGTTTGACAAGCTACAGCCTGTACGTGGGTTAATCTGTACTACGGGATACTGTACTAGACGGCTGCCTGACAGCGCCTACAGCAGGGAGTTGGGCCAACACAACCTGCACTTGAAAGCCTGACTGTCACAGCAGCGTCCGAAAGCCGTCCTGAACTCGGCCGTGGGGCGGACGGGACTCGCCGGCCACCCCCGAGTCAGCTGCACACAGAATAAACTCTACCTTCTCGGCATGCTTGACTTCATCTGGATTCTGCTCTGTGTCCTCCTCTACTTCTTCATACTGCCCATTATTGAGAACCCAAGCGGCTGTCCTTTCCACTGGTGACATTGTGGCAGAGTCCACAGGCGATTGGACCTGTGGTAGAAACATTTGTAAGCATTTTTCACAGAAACTACGTACAAATCAGCTCTAAAATCCCGTTTATTTGGAGAAGAAAAAGGACCATGAATTCGTCAGTCTCAAAGGATCCCCATAACTTCTCTTGCGGAGACAGTTCATCCTCCCTTGACTCAGCACCCACAGCGCTTAACTTGAGTCCCTATAAAGCCAATGCAGCACTTGAGAAATTTTCCTTCCTCTCTATGTAAGTTGCTCTCTGGAAAAGTTCTTGTTTCCAAATCCCGTTCACATTCACCATTCGCCTTCACCAGATTTTCAGTAAGGCTTTCAAAAAGAAAACAGAGTGGTCAAGTTTCACTTGCAGCCCATCCAGGTAAGACAGGCTGGTTTCCTTGGAGTACTGAGGAGCTTCACTTGGGTGCAGCTTTCTCAGCCAGGCTTTGCAGTGGAGGAAGTGGCTGCGTGGCTCGGATACGGGACAACGCAGCAGCACTGAGAAGTGTCCATGAGGTGGAAACATTATCACTACTGGCTTTGGATGATCTGTCGCAGCACGTACACCCAGACACGGCTGTGAAAGGAAGTCAGGGCCAGCAGTGCTGTCTAGGAGACCAGTAGGACACCATCAGAGGCTATCTATCCTCTTTAAGGGAATCTAAAAAGGAAGCCAAGAAAAGAAACCCGAAAATCTCCAACTAGCTGAGGAAAACACGGCTTGCTACAAATTCCAAGCAATTCTGATGGACAAAGACAAGTTTATAAGCACTGGAATTAGCATAATTACCCCTGAAAGAGCAACACTGTCTTAACTTTTTGAGAAATGTGAAAGATCAACTTCCCCTCCTCCTCCAACTGTAGCTTCTTTTTGTGCTCATGCGGCTCTTCAGCTCACTGCCTCGTTTCACTATTGTACCAGCCAAAATATGCTTCCTGGCAGGGGGATTCTGAGGCTCAGTTTCACCAAGGAGCTCTTTATGGGGGAGTAACAGCTTCTTTAAAAGAGTCAAGGCAGGAGGGATCATGTTCACCTCCATTTCTCTTTTGTTCACAAGGACAGGGCTGGTGAGTGCTGCGTACGTCCTACCCTAGCTCTGGCCAGAGGGTCGGCCTGCAACAGCTCAGCTGTCCTGAGCAGTGATGAAGACTCTGGCACTGGAAGAAGTCTTAGCAAGGATGGGTATAATGACAAGGGAAATGGGCAAAACTCCCTGGATTTAGGCAGAGGCCTTTTCACTAGAAGTAAGTCCTCAGTAACAGCAGAAAGGCCAAGAGCCCCTTTCGAGTACAGCGTGACAGGCTGGCACAGCTGCTCAGCGAGGTGTTTTTGATGGTATTCGCTGTCAGGCAGCCATAGCAAGGGAGACTATGAACTGCGCCTTGCTCTGCCACCAGCAGGTTCTTCTCAGAGGTAAATGCTTTGGCTCCAGGAATTGCTGGAAAATTACCAAGAGCTATGGATGAACGGTGTCACTGTTCGCTGGAGTTATGGAGGACCAAGGCAGCAGAAGGGTGGCTATAAACTACCTCGCCAGCCTTGGAACAGACTGCTGATCAGCAGCAAACCTCGCCAAACAACCTTGCAAGCTGTAGGACAGAATTTTTCCAGCGGCCAAGCTGAGAAAGCCTACAAAGACCAAGTGGATGGGGCAAGCACTTCACATGCTAATGGGTTATGAGTTATACTCTAATAAAGGGGGAAAAAAAGCCTGCTAGGAACATGTATTAATACCCCTCTTTGCGCCTCTTCCAGAGGAACACACTGACATTTCTGTTCCCACCTACCTACTAAATGGAAATGGAAGGCAAAAAGTGACCTCTCCCAGCAAACAAAGGGCCTAGCTCTATATTCAGAAACAAATGGGACTTGTAGAGAACAGAGTCTAATAATTATAATCGCCCACAAAGCATGCCTAGAAAGAACATGCCCAGAAAGAACATGCCCAATTTCTCTATTCTCTTTTTCTTTTAAAAATACGAACAGAATTCCACAACACAATTTGCAATTAAAAAGACACAATGGAATTTGCCTCAAAAAAAATTCTGGCCACTCAATTTGGCACACTTCAAGACATTTCTCAAGGGTGCAGGGAAGGAAAGAACAAATTGATTTCTCTGAATAAAGCAGAAGCAAGTACTCTAATGAATCCAGTGGATACAATTAGTATGGAAAGTAGGGTAGAAAAATAAGGAGATGCACATCGCCTACAAGAAGCGGGGAAGGAGCCTGCCCTGAAGCCTCTCTTAGTCACAGGCATCTATGAAGCTGAATGTAAACAGGAGAAGAGGGGAGTCTGAGACAGTCACTTTGATGCTAAATGAGCAAAGGTAACTGATTTACCACCAATTTAAGATGAGAAGATCATCAGCTCTATGCCCAATGTAAAACACACGCTCCAAAGGAGGACACAAACATATGCACTTCAAATAATAGGCAATTACTTTTTTTTTTGGCATTACTGACTTGGCACATTAAGCTTTGCTTTGTGATTCAGTGTTTCTGATCTCCTTGTACTTCAATGGACTTGAAGTAGCCAAGTAGTTTTGAAGCCCTGATTGCTCCTGGGTTCCCAGGCATCACCCAGATTTTCCTCCTTTCGACTGTAACGTTCAGGAGATTGCCAAGAAAGCTACACCAACAGGGATACCAGCAAAACCTTTGGCAGAGCAGATGCCCATGATGGCAACTAAGTTCTCCCGCCAGCTTCACCTTACAAGCCAAGAGCCTTCCCCCTGCACAACCACGTCTCGGCCGGTGCTTCTGGCTACGTCAGCAAGGAGGATCACAACCTCCTGCTCCTTGCGGATGCAGCCTCACCTGCAGCACAGCGCAGTCTCAACCTCAGGGGCTGCCACCTTTGGGAGCTGAGTCCTCACTCGTGCCTGCCTCCACAGTAGCATCCTTCCTAGAAGATCTTGTGGGAAGCAGGAGCTTAAAAACATTCCTGCTGCACTAGCTAAGGTAAACCTAACGTGACCATGTTTACCCTCACGGTGACCACAGGAGAAAACACCTAATCCCAAGGAATGGCGCAGGCATTGCCTTCCAGAGCTTCACCCTGTGCAGGGCTGACAGCTCTATACGCAGGAATACGTGCTTCCAAAAACAACCAACCAACCACCTTCCCTCTGACAGGCAGATCAAGACATTTTCCACCTTCGCTGCAGTGCCAAGCATTCAAACACTCATCTTCTCTTTAACGTGAAGCTAATTTAGGGCAAGATTTTCATACACACCAAATCACAACAGGATTTTAATTTTTATTTTTTTTTTTAAGGTAAAGGAATGTTGGCTTTTTGACAGGAAACTCTTGAGTTACAGTCGCCTATGAACAACTGACAAAGGAGCTGGTAGACAGAAGCACGCCTTTCCAGAAAGTGTTTGCAGTATTCATAGTTTGGGAAGATTAATGAAAAAAGAGTATTTATTTGGGGACCAGCAATAGACTGTTGCATCACGGTGATATATAAATTTCCCCACGCTTCAGACAACTGTACTTAGTTATTATTTTGGCAGCAGCTTATTCTATGATATTTTATCTGTGTTTATTCCTCTGTTTTCAGGTAGCTATGCTTTTAAATTAGCACCACAGGGCAAAAAGTCTCACGTGGCATCTTAAGTACCATTTGGAACAAAGCTTCTTCTGTTCGTTTGTTTTTTTGTTTCGTCAGGGAAATTTTCCAGTTTTGTTTCTTTCAGCAGGCTTGCTGCTACCTTAGTAAATGGAAAACATTTTTGGTTTTTTTTTAAATTTAGTACAAAAGCATCCAAAAATAACAGGTAAGCTAGGCTTGCCAAGCTTGTACGGGTAACAAGCGTGACTGTTCCTTAACGCTTGCTGCTGGCCACTTGCCAAAGGGCCAGTACTCTTGATTCGACTCTAAGGTCAAAAAGCTTTGGAGGTCAAGGCAGCAATCGGCTAAACCCGAAAGCTCCTGGAGAAAGGCTCTTCTTACCTGCTGCGTCTGTTGCCTCTGGATTGCCCTCACCTTCGGGACAGGGCTCTCTCTAGAGGATGAGGACTGCTGCCGGGACCGGCTCCCGTTCTGAAGAGGCTCAGCCACCACGGCCCCCGACACCCCCGACATGCTGCCCGTGCTCCGCAGGGAAGCGCTGTGTGGCAGAGACTGCGGAGCTTTGGCCCTGGCGCCCAGCCCGGCCTGGTCCATTTTGCGGATCTGAGCTTGGCTGCTGCTGTTCTGGCGGGGAAGCGCGATGGGGACGTGCTTGTCCGGGACCGTGTGGCGCCGGGAGAAGTCCTCGCTCTGTGTGCTGCGCTTGGTGAAGTCCTCCATGCTGCTGTTGCTGGGGCCGCTGAGTTTGAAGTCTTCGCTGTTGCTTCGGCTCTGGGAGCTGGCAGTGCTCAGGTTCTCCAGGCTGGAGTCCACGGAGGCCTTGGGCATCGGCGGGGTTGGGTTGTTGAGGTGGTAAACCGGGTTCTGGAACGAGAGAGGCTGGAGGCTGCCCTGCTGGTTCAAAGCCGGGTGCAGAGGCCTTCTCACCTGGGGAGCGCTCTGGGGTGTGCTCTGAGTTTCCCAAAGCTGTTTGATGTTGGCCACCTGCGTGATAGAGAGCTGGCTGCCGGCCAAGCGCAAAGGCACATCGTGCGTGATAGAAGCGTGGTCACTGTGAGCTGTGTGAGGATCTTGGAGGTCCATGAGAGAGATGCTACGTCCATTGGGCAAGATGCTTTCCCTTTCATCCTTATCTGAGTAAGTCATGCTCTGGGTGGATGCCTGCTGAACCAGCAGTAAGGTCTTGCCCCTGAAATACCCATCTCCATTTTCTTGGGTTGGAGACTTCAGCTTATGCAAGTCACTGTGGAGTGGAAAGGAATTTGGTTAATTTTTAAGCAACCAAGACCCTAAGAGATCTGTCCCAGAGAAGTCTTTCTACCTCATTTAACCTCCCCCCTGCAAACTGAAAGCTTCAAGGAACCAGATTTCCTTTCATGAGCTCTTTGTGTTCAAGTCAGAACACACTCTTCTTTAATTACCACTTATCTCGGAGAATTACGTTTGATTCAAGAAGTGTTTCATCTTTATTTTTTTCACAGGTGAAATGCAAACCATTCCCACCAGATCCTCCCCCCCTCGACACTTCTGTCTCCAGCAAGACTTCAGAGCTGTTCAGATCTCAGTTAACCCTTTGCCAGTCTTATGTATCGTGGGGGTCTGGAAATGCAATAGGAGTGGTGTGAAGGCTCCTGTGGACCACAGACTAGTTTAGGTTGGAAGGGACCTTTCAAGGTCATCTCGTCCAACCCCCCTGCAGGGAGCAGGGACATCTACAACTAGAGCAGGTTGTTCAGAGCCCCAGCCAATCTCACCTGGAATGGTTCCAGGGACGGGGCATCGACCACCTCTTTGGGCAACCCGGGCCAGGGTCTCACCACCCTCCGTGTCAACAATTTCTTCCTTCTCTCCAGTCTAAATCTCACTTCTTTTAGCTTAGAACCATTACCCCTTGTCCTGTGCCAACAGGCCCTCCTAAAAAGTCTGTCCCCATCTTTCTGACAGGCCCCTTGAAGCACTGACAGGCCACAAGGTCTCCTCGGAGCCTTCTCTTCTCCAGGCTGAACAATCTCAAGATCCAGACATAAGCTCAGAGGATGGGACGTTACAGGTGACAAAACCGGCCCTTATACCGAGAGCACAGAAACTTCTCTGAGACCACAGCGTCCAAGCTCTTTAGCAGTTCTACCAAGTCACAGCTTTGTGCTTCAGATTAACAGTTGTCACACGGTGAGAACTGCTGCACTGAACAGAGGAGGGACAATTTTTGCTATTCCAATGGTAACAAGTTCCACCGACAGCCCAGTTTTTCCATTAGCAGTAAATAAGCAGCTTGATCACCAGGAGGAGACATCATGGCTGACTATGCATCCGGACGCTCAGACTGGCAGTAAATCACAAGACTGGTTTTTAGCAGCTGAAGTCACGGACTCCCGGAGACACATTTGTGTCCTGGGTAAGTTAAAAGCTTCAGGTCTCCGGTGCCACCTTGTGCATCTCTCACTGGGCCTGTAAGCTCCCGTGGCCGAGGCCCAAGCTCCCTGGCTCCCACAGCCGGCCTGGGCGGAGAGCTCAGGTGATGAAGCACTCAACTCTTATCAGGCCTAACACCCCCCATAGCCCACATCTTCCCCTGAGCTCTGGCTGTTACATACCCGTCAGTGGGGTCCTCAAATATCTTCTGAAGCCCTGAGGAGAGACTGCCACTGACGTTTGGACTAGAGCTGTGCTCTGTGAAACGCCTCAGCTGCTGCTGTATCGGCGTAGGGTTGGCCATTGATTTGGTGATATCGGCAAGAATACGAGGAAGAGGTCCCAGTTTTGCCACGGTCGCCTGTAGGAAGGAATTTTCACCCTGATTGGACAACAAGCATCACGACATCCGCCAGTTTTGTTTTTTTTGATAACGATGCACAGAGGCGGAGGGGTGGAGGTGGAAGGAAGGAGGGTGGGTGGTTGTATGCGGGTGTGCCAGGACCGTAATGCAATGTTACGGAGCAGCGTAACCACGGCGACGAGATGGATGGAGGAGACGAAACGGGGTGCAGCAGACATTGAGGAAAGAAAAGGAAATAGAAAAGAAATTAGGATTGACTCCCAAAATTAAAAAATCATGCTCAATAAAACAAAACTATTGCCATTCCAATGCAAAACTATCATGCAAAGCAAACTAAGTCCAGAGTGGGTGAGGTCAAAGTGAAAACTATGGTATCTACTCATTAAAGGGCATTCAAAGACTACAGATTCAGCTGGTGGGGGGAACTTTCCAGGCAAAGGGTGTCATGTGGTAAAAGGAAACGCATGCCAACAGACAAGGGGATGCCGCATTCAGGGGGATCATGAGAGAATCACAAGGGTTGAGGGAGATGGGGAAAGGGAAGGTTTTCATTTCATAAGCCTTTCGCTTTCGGCATCCTACACTGATGCCATCTTCTGTAGCACCCTGTTATCAACAATTAAGGCTTTCCTCCCTAGCTAAAAGTGAAAAACAACGGCACGAAAACATCCGTGATCCTCATCCCATCCCAACCCATCAGCCGGGGATTAAATGTGTAGCTTCTTGTTCACCTAAACATTAGCTTGCTGTTGGCCAGGCCTAAGAGAAGAGCCGCTGACCTTCCAGCAAGGAAGGCAGTGCGTTCAGGCTCTTTGTCTCAGAAATAACTGACTACAGGTCAGTGCTGGTTACATCATCATCTACACATCATAGAACATCTTCAGGCTCTTGGGACTGCAGGAAGGTGAAAGTGCTGGAAGTTCCTAAGAAAGTAAAACTCTGCTACAAAGACAATGTTCTTTTCAAAGATATCCTTATTTCTCCTATAAGCAGGTCTTTAGTCAGACTAGCTCCAGAGAAAGGTCTCTTTACAGACGCTTTCATACAGCACTTGTGTCTACTAAAAATCTCTGAGGTGACTTCCCTCAGCATTTCCCAGTCATTACCTGCAGTAAAGCAGCACAGCAATGCAACCTTACCCCTTTGTTCTCTTTTTAGCAAACCACTACCGTGTCAGATAGATAGATAGATCCATGCATCTAACCTACAGAAAGGGCAAAGCGGATCTCCTTGGATGGTTTATCCAGGTCTGGCTCCTCCTTCTCCTCACCACCCAAGACGTTTATGACCTTTGCATTCAGAGAGCAGCTCACAGTAACTAATACCAAGCCCAAAGATCCATTGGCAGTTCTACAGACTGGAGCTGGGTTCCTCTTGACCTGACACCTGACCAGCTTGGAGGGAGGTGGCAACGCTCCCTGCACTGGGGGCAATACCCCAGCTGGTAGAAATGGAGGGTAGGGTCTTTTCAGTGCTCACTTGGGCCTGTTTTCCTGAGGCTGCTGAACGGTCTTTACAGCTGGCACCGCTGCCTGCGGCATTTTGCATGTACATTGTGTGCACATATGAAGGAAACGGGAAAACAAGATCGTAAATTCTTATCACACTAAGATTAACATATACCGCCTTTCTGAGTCAAGGACAGTTCAATTTACCCTGTTGCAACAAGCTCAGCTTTTTTGTTTCAGTTTAAAATAAGCGTACCGTGAGGAAACGGATACCCAGCAAATAACTATTTTGGCAAACTTTAATGCAACAAAAATACGAAGAGTACATTGTAATTCACCTCACCTCTCCGGTTTCAAAAGAAATAACAAAATAAATGGAATATGGACAAAATAATGCACCTCTAAAACTATGGCGCAGTTCCAAGCACTGGCAAAAAAACCCAAAAAGCCAAAATGACTCACAGGTCAGCTTTCCCGGGTCTTATCAACTACCTTTGCTATCAAGGTTTTAATGATTTTGGATTCTGCAAAGCCACACAGCTAAGGAAGAGCAAACTGCTGCCTTGTCTCCTTCCATAGCTAAATGGAAGCGATGCTTATTGTTGGCGATGTCTATTGTGATGAGCAGAGCAGAATCTGGGCAATGCATATGAGCCCAGAAGGCATCTCGCTCTTGTTACAGGCTAAACATGACAATGGATCCAGGTTTTTATGCAGCATCCTCTTGTAGATTAAAAACTAATCCAAAGACTACGGAAATGAGAATACCTCAGCAGGCTTTGGACTGGGTCTTTAATAAGAACAGTTCTGCCTGGCCAACTCATCGCGCCATCAGAGCCGGGCAGGGCAGAGCCTCGTGCGCAGCAAAGCACCTCCATCTGCATCCAAAAGGGCACCACAACCATTTCAATTTCTGTCCAAACACCCCTGATTTTTTCCAGCTCACTTGTGAGAAAGGACCGGCTGCTCGGGGAATTCCAGATCTCCTTTTAAGCGCTACCCTCTCCCACCACGGAACACTCAGCCTTACTTAAGGCTCTGCAGAGTGTTTGCCCTCCTGCTGAAGCACAACCACTTCATACGCTCTGCTTCAGGCCTTCAGCTAAAGTCACAGAACGGACAATTGTGAAATGCCACTAGCAAACATTCCTCTCCAAAGCTGTTGAATAAGTTCTCCCCAAAGCAGGCTTCAGTTGCTCCCTAGATGTTTCCCAGTGTTTACTGTTGCTACGATACAATCGCCGGATTCACCCTCCTGGGCCTCCAGCCTGCTTTACCTTATCAAGTTGGGACACAACCTCCCATAAGAGGGAATGCAAAACCGAGAGCTCTCTGCCCAGGTCGATGTAGCCCTCAAATCCAGGCATGTTTGAGACGGTATCTGGATTAGAGATCTCCAGGAGAAAACGCTTCATTCCTCCCCACTCATGTTCCAAAAAGTCATTCATGAAGGCCATATACTCTTCCTTATTACCAAATCTGCAAGAAAAAGGAGTGGGGGAAACCCAGTCAGTAATCTCCACCCCAAATATGGAGTACAAGTCGTTACAATTATTGAAATGCTTAACTTTAGACCTGCCTCTCTGAAGATTTGGTCTGGGTTAAAAAATCAGACCATTTAAGAAACTGACTGCTTTCTTCGACTTTTTAAATACTAGCAGTTCACTGTTCATATTATGATCGAGGGCTCACCACATCTCTCCCTCCCACAGGCACCCTTTCTCTTCTCCCCTCCCCTGCAAGAGCCATGCCATGCCCTTTCTATCACTCAGCTGGGAATTTTGAAGAAAGGAGGAAAATCATGATCCTCAGTGGGAACGTTGAAACAGCGTACACATCAACATGCTAATGCAAGGCTCTTCTTGGTTTCACAACCCCTCCCCTCTGCTGAATTCGACACAGCCCAAATCTGCATGTGAAAGGGAGGATTTCTCTGGCTCAACGCTGAGGTGTCTCAGGGTTCACATATAAGCCAGAACTTTCCTCCTTTTCTGAAGTTGACTTCAACTGGACAGCAAATCAGCTGCCTTTCCATAGGACTCCCAAGCAGGGCTCTCCTTGCTCCACAGGAACCTGCGGCGACTTGCACCCCTGGAGACACAGATTTTGGTTTTAGCACCACCACCTACTTTGCAAAATTGGCGAGGTTCTGAATGACTTTAGCGATGAGCGTGAGCGTGCGAGACGTCTGGTCATCGGGATACTCCTGCATGAGGCTGAAGAGGCTGGGGGACATGATAGCGGGGCAGAGGAAGCGGAGGAAGAGTGAGGCACTGATCAGGCGTTCACTGATGTCCTGCTTGCCCCTGCTCAGGCATTGCTGCTTCCAAGACGCAAACACCTCCTTTAGCTCACGAGGGAACACGCTGGAAAACAAGAAATCGGGAAATAAAATTGCAGGGGCAATGAGATGCAGTGAGTTGAACTGGTGACCAGTCACCTGAAATAATTATGGGTGAGAAAACACCAGTGGCTCTTTTTTTTTTCCCCCTCTTTTCTCTCTCTAGGCTAGGAAATGTCATTAGACATCTATTCTTAGATCCCCATTTTATCCGGCAATACTTAAATAGTGTGTAAAGCATCCCTTGTTCATATATGTTAAGTGAAGCTAAGTACTACTTATCCATCGCTACCCTGGAGCAGACAGGTTGTTAAAATACTAAAACCAAACTGAAACCAAACTGAACTCATCTCCATAACTAATTTTTTGTTAAGCTCTCTCAGTGTTTCGCATCCGCTTCATCCTGAAGCAGAAAGGCCCTTCATCTTTCATTACTACTCAGAAACAGATGAACAGAAATCTCTCTGCTAATGTTTCCTCCCTGCCACTTCCTGTCCAATTCCACAGATCTACACTGTCTGAAAGTTTTCCACACACATTAAAACTTTCAGCTTTTTATTCCAAGTTCGCACTAAGCTATAATCTTCTCACTTTATTCCCGCCTTAGTCACAGCTCAGCGTGTATTCCCTTGGCAGAGTGTTCCAGCAGAAGCTGTCAGGTATGGTGTGTGGGACTAGAACTCTTCAATTTGGGCACAAGTTCCACCTGTAATATGGTGTCACACGCAGGAAGGTAGTGAGGAAAGGAAGGCAGGCAGCCCCGGGAGATAGATGGGTCTGTGCTATTTCCCTGTACAACCGCTTTCTCCTCTTTAGAGGCACCCTCTAAGCCACTGACCTAATGGGGGAGAAAGGGAGGGAAGATGCCTCACCAGTAAGAATTGATAATCTTGCAGAAGGCCAGCTCACAACACATTTTCAGGTTGCTCTGATGATCTGTTAATTCACTGGATGAACATTTGCTGGGATCCACTTCACAGTTTTCATCTGACTCATACAAAGCCTTGATAAACTCCCCTGGACAAAGGGAAGAGGATGACAAACCAGGGCAGTTACACGAAAAGCCTCCTTGACACACCTTTCAATCCTGCTTATGTCTCTCCTTGGCAACTGCCTCTTCTGCTCCCTGTGTCTGCAGTAGAGCCTCCAGACACCAGATGCTGGGGACACGGCTCCTCCCAGCTCTTTCAGCAGAGCACTTGCCATACCAGATCAGACGGCGGGTGCTCTGATGTTTCAGCCTCCCACGCCCTCGCTGCACCCAGCCAGAGGTGCAATAAACAGGATGGCTTTGCTTAGAAACCCTGCAGACACTTCACTTGCAGCCTCAAGAATAGGATTTGACTTTGTATTCAAATTGTATTACCAACTATAAAATCATCCACAGTCTTCGAAATGAAGCTGTGCTATTTGTCTTCATAATTTCCCCAGGAAATGCACTTGACAATGCTATTTATTTTTATTACTTCTAAATTCGCCTTTTTTTTTTTTTTAATTTTAAAGTGTCACCTTGCTCTTGAATAAGAGTAATACCTGAGCGCTAGCTAGATACTGCTAATTTTCCCAACCTCGTTTATCAACACCTTACAACACTTTTATAGCCTGCATCTTTCAAATGCGTCCTTTGCATTTCTGTCATCCTTCTCTTATGGCATCACAACAGAAACTGGACACGGACAAAACCAGATGAAGTTTCCTCAGTGTGACAGATGGGAGCGAACTCCTTACTAGTTTTCCTCCTCTATACACTAGCACACCAAGTGATTTTTAAACTGTTGCCGTTCACGAGGAAAAACTCTTTATTCATTAATTTCATGATTCAATGTCTTAAGTTCATCCCCTCAGATGATCTCGCTGGCTCCGAGCTAACGCCACAAGGCTCATTTGTGCAAAAGGGTTTGTTGCTTTTTTTTTTGGTCTTTGTTTTCATAAAAACCTTTAAACACCTCCCAACCCCTCTCTCCAAATCTCAAGTCAGCATTGTTCTTGCAAGCAAAGCAGGCAGCGTATTTTCTTAAGCATTTTTTGTTGTTGTGGTCCAAAAAATTTCTGCTAAGGGCATCTAGATGACTTATTTGCAAAACTCTCGGCATCACTTCTGTCAAGCCCACTCCGTTTTAACTGTTGTTTACTGGATAATATTTTTTTTTCTTAAACACATTTGAAACTCTTTGTGGTCTACAAGACCCTGTCTTAATCCTATACTGTTGCTCTTATTGACATACTAAATAGCTAACACCAAGCATAACGTTGTTAATCCTTGCAAAGAACATGGCATCCGAGCAAAATGACATTTTAACTCGACAAAGCATTAGGTGGGTGGATTGTCACGAGCAATCTTGTCATGAGCCATCTTGCCCCCAGCTACAGACGAGCTGGATGACCTTAGGGGGATTTTCCATCTCTCCTGTCTACGATTTACAATGTTATCACTCAGCACCAATGCTCTACATGATGTATTAGAAGGCATTAATTTTAAAATTATTTTTTTTTATGCAATTACTGCACATTAAGGGGCTTGAAGTCATATGTAATGTACTGGTCCCACAGCTGATTGTTCAGTCTGCTGAAAAGCACAGCACAAAGCAGCATGCTGCTGGTTCCTCCAGGCCAGGCGGGAGCCTAGGACTGTGACTTAACACTCCGTGGTTCCACCCACAAGAATAAGATGACCGGAACAGGTTCATGGCACTTAAGAAATGGCCACAATGCCTATAATCACAGAGCTGACCATACTGCCCCTCGCAGCACTCATTTAGCCAGCCAGCTCCTTGATGACTTGCCAGCGCCTGGGACTGCTGAGGACAAGCAAGACTGCTGGGAAAACAAGCTGTGCCTTTT
>VWZK01004337.1:366070-435803 GCA_013396935.1 Baryphthengus martii
CTATGAAAGGCTGTGCTGTGGGTCTGGGCATTGGCCCGATCTTGGTTTGCTTGTATCAATTTCCAAAGCTTGCTTCTTCCAAGAAACAACAGGGGAATGGGTGGCTCACTGTGCAATCACAGCTAACAAAGATTGTATGGGGTTGATAAAAGCCAACTGTAGTGTGTGGCTGGGAGATTCTTCAGAAGAAAGCATGCACAGTTTAGGTCCTCTTTACTGCAATATTAGGTGCTTGGACAGTAATTCCCAAGGCTAGAGCAGGACCTTTTGGTGGAGAGGGGACAATAATACAATTATCAGAATCCATCCTGACACACAACTGTGGACAGTAAAACCCCACGGGTGAAATGGCTTAGGACACTGGCCAGGCAGTTCTAATGAAGCAGGGAATAACAATCACTTTGGATAAACCCAGGCAGGAGGCTCCCCAGACAGCCTGCAACCTTCTCCTCCTGCCCTGCGCTGCTCAGCAGCCCTGTTTGTCTAGGGACTTTTGCTGGGGCACGGTACCAGTTTAAAAGGTTAACACAAATATTTGTGAATTAATTGCTTTGTGGCAAAGGTTAGGGTCGAGAAAGCCCAAGGGTTGCAGTTGAAGCACCTGGAAATGAGTTTTTCTGTCCTACCTGCACTCAACCCAAGAGCCAGGTGGGCATCTCACACTTTCACACTTCTTGACATCGTAGATAATGTTTACTGTGAGCTACAACAGCAAGGGACTGACTAGAGACACCCCAGCAATACCCACTGGGGGATGCGAACTCTGGTTGTCAAGCAGATACTCCTGAGTGTATCAAAAGCCCTAGGTGGTAGCACGGCAGCCTAAAGAGTGCAGGAGCTTCTTCAGCTTCTAAGCAGATTAGTAAATAGATGCTTCACATTCATAACCCTTTCTGAAGCCTCCACCTAACTGTATTGGCCATCCCACGTTCCCCGGTGCACGAGGTTTCAGTCGCGTTGCAGACAGGTCAGGGTTAGCCCTGGCATTGCCAACGGGTGACAGACAGGCACCTTCTTACCTAGTGCGTCGTGAAGATACTTCTGCCCTACCAACTTGAGGTATTCCTCAATAGCTTTGGTAGCAAGTGTGTTCTCCCTGAAGATCAAGACATCATGCTCCCCACAGCGATCTACCTCAGACATCACCAAATCCGTCAAGAAGTCCTGCAGAAAAAGGTCAAACGGCAAGAGGTTATTTTAAGCAGACCCAGTCATGCCAGGCCAACTGCAGAAGCCGAGCAGGAAGGATAAACACAGGAGCTGGAGGATTACTGGAATAATTGCTCGGCTTGGGACATCGGGTGCAGATGCTACATGTAGTATGGGCCAAGGAAATAAATAGCTATGGCTCCTCTTGGGTTTATTATACTTATAAAATGATAGAGATCACAAATTATAAAGGGAGAAAACCTTTACAGCCAAGCTTGAGTTCCAGTTTGGATCCAAAATAAAACCCCTCACCAGTTTGTTTATTAGTGTCTATCTGCTGAAACTGTGATATTATATTTAGTTTTTAATACTAAGTATTGCATGTAAACTTGGATTTAAAAATCCAACATGGAAGTCAGGCACAAGTTCTTACAGCTTGCTGGAATAAATAAGAGCTTATAAAAATGAAATTCACATACCAAAAGTGGTTCAGGCTTTGGGAAAAAAAAGTGAACATACTTGCTGTGAATCTGTGTGGCTTAACTTGAGCTGTATTCAAATGCCCAGGCAGGAACTATCAGGAAGTCTTGATACAGTGAATAGCTCTTGATATAGGGTCTAATTCTACAGTAATACTTATTTCCTGAAGTGATAACTTGATGTGAGTCAATGACACTCAGCATTTCACAAGAAATACCCTGTATTTTGGAAGATCCAATTTTAGCCACAATAAAGTTCTCCAGGAGTGGAAGCACATTTCCAGTTTTTTTTGCAACTGTTCCAAAAAGAGAACTCCCAAATCCCACCCTGAATTAGGTCTGAGTGATATCCATGACTTGCTAGTTCTGCTACAAACAGCAGCAGCCTCCAACCAGTTCAATCAGAGCTGCTGGGACGTCTCACAGCCCCATCATCTGCAGAAGCCACATAACGCCACTAGAATACGAGCGTAAAATATGCAGAGCAAACGATATATGATAAATACAGATCAACAATGCATATAGCATTCTTGGGTTTCGATCCGTTATTGCTGTTTCTTTTCAGCAAAATGGGAGAGAATTATTCTCACCTGGTGCAAGCTGGGTCACCACTAACACAGCGCGACCTGGAAACGTGCCCTCCCTGCAGCTTTAGGTTATGGCAGCCTAAGCTGCTCAGCACTTCCAGTAAACAGAGGTTCAAACATTCAGGCACCAGGAAGGCAGAGTTAGAATACTTACTTATCTACCTGTTGCAGCTACCACTATGGGAGTCCAGAGCCCGCTTTCCAGCAGGATTTCAACACAACCTTACAGGAGCTACCCCAGCTTCTCTTGGCCAGACAACAGCTTGGTATGGAATGAGCTTCTGTCACACACTGTCACAGAGTACCAGCACCGGCAGGAGAACAGGAGAGAGTGGCATATGCTTATTGCAAATGTAAATGGACCTTTTTGGAGCAGTTAAATTAGCCTGTCCTCTTATGTCCAAGCCTCTAGCTTGAGTTTGGTGGTACATAACTTGCTCTAGCTGGCGTTACTGGAAGAAGCCGGCTACAGCTTGGTGTTACTCACGCACCCACTTGGCAGGCAGCATCCAGATAAATCAATGCTTGCTAACGCTCCTCAGAATTTCCTGAGACCTACAAGCTATTCTTCCACAAGCCATTCGAAAAAGCCAGGCTCACTCCAATCGCTGCCTCGCAGAGAGCCATCAGCGTGCACCCAGGAGTCCTAACAACATCTTTGGGGCAGGTGGTATCACCATTAACTAAGTATAGATTCTCCAAATGGCTGTTCAAACGCTGACCAAATCGATGCTAGCATTGATTAGCTGACTTAGCACTGAATCAGCAACGGCACCCTGCTGCTCATCGTATCAGAGACTTATTTATGGAAGTAATTCTGTGCTTTACTAATCTCTTGCTTACTTACCTCTCATCCTGTCCCATGATTTTAGCAATACAGAAAAGGTTCCTGAACACCCAAGTGCAGGCCCTAACTCTTCAGAGCAACACAAAGTTGTACAGCCCTCATATAACTCATACTTTGCACACAGCATCTTTAACCTTTGTACCAGCTCTTACTCTCCATCGGTATTGTGCCTATCTAGATGACTTCCTGGTAGACACAATTGCCCAAGTCTTATTGAGCACTGTTGAGACTCTTTTTCTCAGCCTATACTCCATCAAAGCACCTTCTGCTATTGCTCATGGGCTTTTTAGTTTTTAGCTGAAAAGTCATCGCTGTTAGTAGAGCAGTCAGAGGGAGTCACTGTGCTGGAAGCCGCCTGTTCTTACCTTAGCTCTCCCAGTGCTCTGAAGAATGTGCACCAAAGCACAAGCCATCTCCTCCTTGTTCCGTACGCTGATCACAGGTTCCAGCACGGAGCACAGCATCGTGTAGTTGCCGGTAACAAACTCTGCAAATTCTTTGTATTGTTCCATGGGCAAGATGCTGATGGTCTGATAACGGGACTTTATCCGAATGGAGGGTCCCCCTGATTTCCCTTTGTTGGGTGTGGGCGTGCTGACTGGGTACCATTTTTCCACAAACTGGCGACCGGTTACGCTGGCCATGGGAATGTTGACCAGGCCTACGTAATTGTTCTTGTCCTTTTTCTTCTTCTTCTCCACATCCTTGTAGATGTGAACGGTGATGCTGTGAAGAGGTGGGAGACCATAGAACTCGAAGTGCTCTCCCCAGAAAATGTTATCTGCTTTTGTTTTGCTGGTGGTGCGGGCAAAGAGAGTGTCATCAAGGCACAGCTCGCAGAAGTATTTCTTCTTGGGGGTCAGGTCCTTTGCCTCAATGATCCAGAGACGGAGCACATTTTCGTCTCGACGGCAGTTGTCCTGTGCAGAAAAAAGAGCTCAGCTTTGATTCAGAATCTCTAAAAATTGAACTTTTTGGCTTCTGAAAAGGGCTGCCTTTGGTGTCCAAGGCAGGGACAGAATCAGAACTTGGATTCTCTGATCTTCAGAATTAGAATCTCTAGAAAGTCGGACATTTCTAGAGCAGAGGCAAAAGGCCGTCTTTTGTATGTTAAAGGTGGGGACTAGCACATTTTCCTTCTCAAAAAGCTGTATTTGAAATGAGCCAGAAAGCAAACACTCCACACCGGAGCCACTCAGAAGCTGCTGGACTGGCACAGACGCTGCGTTGTTTACTATGTTTACTCTGTGAGTACTCCAAGGGAGACTGTCCCTTGAAGGTGGAATGCCAACTAGGGAGGTGACCTAGCAGATATTTCCAGCTGACTAATATCTTGACCGGCCTCCTTCTCATTCCAGCTCTAATTCCTTTTGTGGTTTGTTGTTCAGTTTGTTTTTGTTTGTTTGTTTGTTTTGTGTTTTTGCACATACACACCCCCCCGCCCCCCAAACTGTGCCCCAACAGTAAAAAATGAAACCTGTGAAGCCACATCTCATCCTTCTGAGGTGCACGACATCAGAAGTCCGGTGTAAAACTTCACAAGCAGGCACCAGTGCAGGGCTCATGAAGCATGAGAACATGTATTTATCCACTACGGGTTTGACCTATTGCACTCACTACAATCATCCACAGTGGCTTGTGCTACACTGACAAGCCGACTTCTCCCCAGACTAAATTAATTGGGAATGCGTCTGTGGGAAGCCCTGGTCCACCGGACTAAAATCCAATCATACCACCTCCAGTCCCCCAGTAATCTGATTTCCACCGTTGCCATTACCTTATTCGGCTGCACTGTCCTGCGTAGGTTTTCCATCCACCTGTCCCTCTCTGCTGCAGAGGAACAGCTGAAGCATTTACTGCCACTGGAGTAGGTTACCTGCAACACAGAAATGACAGGCTGGGTTCAGGCAAGCCCAGGAGACATGTGAGAGGCTGCAAAAAGCAAGCAAGAAGATAAGCAGTGCTTGAGCAACAGAGTAAATAAGAAAAAGGCAGGAAAACAATATGGGAGTCTGGAAGGCAGGGAGGTTTAAAGGTGCACAAAATGCAGAGAATAAAAAAAGAAAAGGCAGTTTGAATTAATATAAAACTAAAGAAAATATGAGGAGCACCAGAGGCTCTTCTTAAAGACTTTTAAACGAGGCTTTAATCGAACAGTTGATTCATTTTTTAAAAGCACTTGTTAGTAGATCCATAGGTATTAAACACTTGCAGTTTTCATCGCTAAGTCCTAGAAGCAGATATTTTGGTTACTAACAGCGTAAAGACAGACACAACTAATAATGCATATTAATATAAGGCAAAACACACCAGAAACGGTATCTTCGAGAACCACAAACTGTTTCCAAGGGTCCACGTACACAGCAACAGCCTAAAACAAACCCAAGGAGTTGCGCTCCGATCTGGCCCCGATACTCGATGCCGCACACAGCTCTGCTTCCACTCAGGAGGGATCCACTTTGGTTTCTCTCGCTTTTATGTGGCCTGACAAGCTTCATTTACTCCTTCCATTCATTTGTGCACACAATTACAAAGCAGTTTGAGACAACAGCCTCAGAGCTAAGTTGTTGCCAGTTTTTTCACTCAACGCCCCAGACCTAAGCAAGCCGGAAAGTGCTTCCAACCAGAAGAACGAGACTGAAGCGAAAAGGAACGGTTCCTGGATACATCCCGAGGGAGAAGAGCCCGATATGCTGGTTTTCTGCCAGAGCAGTTTTCCAGGTTGTAAACAGATCTTTGTTCCAGAAGTTTAGACACATCTGACTAAACCTGCTGAAGGCAGACTGTCACCCGCCCTGCCACCACAGATTGTGACAGCCTCAGATGCATCCAGCACACACCAGTACGCTGCTGGTCCTGCAAGAGGAGGACTGTGCTCACCCAAACCGCTGGTTTCCAAAGCAAAGCTGGAAGCCACGTGGCACAGCTATGCTGAAATGGCCAGAGGAGCTTTGCGTCCTGCTCCAGGGTGCAACGGGCACATCCGCAGCTGCTGAGGCTTCTCCTTTAGCAACTGGAGAAGGGGCTGAGCTAATGGAAGGGGGCTCTGACTGGAAATCTCATTTCTCAGTTACGGCATATTTTCTAAATTTAATTTTAGGTGAATTTGGAGAGGATGAGTACACAGTTTATGAACACCAGTATGTTCCAACCATACATTTGCATGCAAACTACAAATGCTTAGATACTTATCTAATGAAAGAGATTTTTCAATTAGAAGATGCGGTAATTGAAAAAGATTTCTCTCCACCCAGTGACTGATGCCATTAGCCTCAAGGACTTTCAAATCACATGCCGGTTCCACAGCCCTCACACTCAAACCTGGGGACAGCAGCAGCTGTTGCTCGCTTCTCCAGCTACAGTGTCACGGAGGTAGCGCACTGCAAAGGTTCCAACCCGCCAACAGCACAGAATCATGGCCGGAGAGGATTCTTTACCTCAAAGCAGAAGTCTTGTCCAAGGATACTGCTGTGAAGTGGTTTGACAAAGACTTTTTCTTCTGCCCCAAGATCCAGGGCCTCCACGGCACTGCCTGGGCTCAGTAAAGACTCATGGGAACGGGACTCTTTCAGCTTCGGCAAGCCACGTGACCTGCAGGAGAAAAAGGAATATCATTTTTCTCACAATTACCAGAAGAGCTGGCAGGATCCCAGAGAAAGCTGCAACTTGGTGTTTATTCAGACCAACTTCTACAATTAGCCTGTAAACCTTATGAAAATAACATTAGGCCAGTAATCCCAGACTCTGAAGGAAATACCCAGCCTAGGGAGTCCATTCCCACTGACCTAGAAATCGCAGCTGCTCAGCCATCAGCAAAAGAGCAACAGCAAAACAAAAACGTTCAGAACTTCACAGCAGGAATTTCAAGAAAACCCACAGGTAGCTTTGGATATATTACTGAAAATCTTTACTCCTAGATGAATGCTGTGTACTAATGGCAAAAGGCACACCAATCTCTACAGCTCTAAACCAACGCAGAGCGGGAGCTACTGTCATCAGAGCAGAAGACCTCCTCGCAATACACTTGGTTTTTCTTAATGTAGAGAGCCTCTTCCAGTTTTAAGTTTCCAATTTTTCTGATACCTCTGTTCCCTTTGAACCTCCTCTCTGCTTCTCATTTTTCCAGTTGACTCTCNCCCTCGCAATACACTCGGTTTTTCTTAATGTAGAGAGCCTTTACGCTCAAGTCAAACACACAAGTTATTTCCCACTTGACAATGCTCAAGTCTGTTGCTGACACTGAAATTTTTCAATTTCCTAATTAGCTGCCTCTTCTAGTTTTAAGTTTCCAATTTTTCTGATACCACCGTTCCCTTTGAACTTCCCCTCTGCTTCTCATTTTTCCAGTTGACTCTCTGTAAACCCCTGAGCTCCACCAGAGCTGGCACCTCCCAAATTCACAGTACCTTTTAATCAAGCCTTCTCTTTGCCCCCACCAGTTCTGGAATACTGCTCAATGACAAACCCTTCCCTCCAAGACGCTGTAGCGTTTTGTAAGCAACAGCAGCGTTGCAAGGTGAGCTCTAACATTTCCTGCATTCTCCCGATTTAAGGCGGCACTGGTGCGTAGCAGAGAGTTCTGCCAACAAACAGCACTGGAAAACGTGCTCTATTTACAGGTGACAGTGGCTTTACATCTGCGCTCCTCCTTCTTCTGAGCTGACATCTGGACTATAAACTGAGATAAAGGCTTATCATACTTCAGGCTCAACTAGCATTTCTACTAAAAAACCAAACACAACGTGCACGCACATTTTGTTTTCCCTCTAGCTGGATCTCAGTCCAAGCCTCCTCAGATGACCAACACGAAGGAAGAGCACCAAGTCCCAGCTGAGCAGATAAGGCACCATCTGCCTGGCAGGTCTACACTTTGTTAGGATACTGAAGCTCGTGCTGGTCCCTGTGCATGGTCCATGATCCACGGAAGTGTGTCCATGAATGCAGCTGACCTCCAGCAACTGTGACCGAGCACAAAGAACAGGCGTGGAAGTAGAAAGGCAACAGTTGCCTACACGTTAGGCAGAGAAAAGCAAGGCTCTGAAACGAGGCACCCTCACCTGTGATTGTGCTCACAGTATTTCCTCCTTCATTCAATTCCCAGTATCAAGGCTCAGTATCAAATGGGAAATGTTTAAATAAATATATTTATGGAGAAGTGAAAAGCACAGCTATCTCCAACAGCTTCCTTCGTTGTGAAAAATAAGTAGTTTTTCTATACTTCCCTTGCATATCTTACACAAAAAGAAATTCCTCCTATTTCACAACGTTAGCAAAATCAAATTCCTCCTACCCTTGAGCAATTCTATGGGGAAACAGAGAGGAAAAAACCCAACCCACATTTGGAAAAGGCGTCTTTAGTACTTCTAAGGCTGCTTAACAACAAAACCTTGGGTAAAACGAAGGGTACACGCAAAGCAACAAGCAGAGTTCATCTGACTCCTCTTTTGTACAAAATGAAAGGCTGAAGGTCCTTGAGCAGATCTGCATACGATAAGATTTATTAAACAGCACGGGAGAACTTTGTTCCTGTTTAATATATTGAGTGACCTGAGCGCAGGCAGCAAACCCCTTTCATCAGAGGGATATTACAAAGCCCCTGATTTCAAATGCAAAGCAGCAGCACCGGCATGAACGCGTCGGCTGCGCCGGGCACGCTTTGTTAGAACAGGTTACGGCAGCAGCTGTACCGACGCAAAGCCAAAACCTCAGCCATGTATAATTGAACACTTGCTGCAGTTAAGGTAGGGCACATCTAAAATAAACACACCACAATACACCACTTTAATATCGACTCTGCAGAATCCTCTCTAATTTTTCCTCTCAAGAAAGCACTGCTGAGGTCACTTGGCTTCCGTCCCTATCCCAAACTCGCAGCAATTCCAGTCCTAACAAAGTGCTTCGGTGCATGATGCAGGCAAGCTGGCTCCGAGCCCGCAGCCAGCTCCCCGCCTTAGCTCCTTGTCAGAGAAGGAAAACGTGGAATGGTCACAAAGAGGGGGAGGAAGAGGGAGAGAAAGAAAAACAGATCTTACAAATTCCAGTTAAGTGGAGGCTGCACCTGGAGTAAGACAAGTCAAGCACACCTACATGAAACAACTGTACAGCCACTTAGCAGCGCATCCCCAAATCATAGCGGTGCCACATGTCGCAGCCCTTCCTGTCAAACTTCAGTCTCTGGGCTACATCTCAGACAATACATCCTGCTGGGGGGAGAAGAAGAAAGGCACAAAAATCCAGGAAGAGTTCTTCCTCGAGCCTTAGGTGACAAGTTTCCAACGAGCATCGTGCCAGGCAGAGGCACTGGGACAAGAAGAAAAAGTCACAGCCGCAGCGGTGAGGAAACCTCTCTCCTTGTCGGCGGTGCTCCCACACGGCCCCGTGGGTGACACCAAGAAGCTCCCGGGTGCGTGTTGCCATGGTGTAGCCTCCTGTAAGGAGATTAAGGGGGGCCGGGAGAGGCAGCGAGGGTAGGGAGGCCGCTCCGCAGACCTGGCAAAGGTGACCTTTCTGGAAAGAAAGAATTCCCTCCTCTTCCTTTCCAACAAGGAGGTTAATGAGACCCAAACAGTTAAAGACAGCAGGAAAGAGCGAGAGATCTTCCAAGAATGCCTTGAACAGCCTTTTGGGATGGGGTGGGAGCAAAGGCAGGTACACACAGGCGCTGTAGTCCATGCCTCCACATCCTGCCTTGCAAATTTAAATCTTTCAGTAGCATCTTTTCTGCTTCGTTACCCTGCTAACCAGTTAGCTTGGACCATTTCAGTGTGTTGCGGATCAGCAGGATCCGCCGTTTTGTTGGCTCAGGGTCTTGGGGCAGAGGAATGTGTCTCTGTTCCAGCAATCCCTTCCAGTCACCATATTTACAACAGCTCAATAAACTGATTAAGTGCCTTGGAACGGGCACTTTGTCTTCCATAAACCCCACAGCAACGTCGTAAAGTTGCTGGTTAGATGCAACCACACACGTTTACAAACACAAGTCCACGCATTGGTGAGCACCGCGGTATGTATTTCATCTATTGATAGATCTGCAGAGCAAATCATCGACTCGTGCCTAAATCAGCAGCATCCCGATCAATATAAGCAATAATTACAGGGCAATAATAGTTCTCGGCTGCTTTAAAGCCTCATCGGATATTCTGAAGTCGTAAGTAGCAAGGAAGGAAAATCGCTCGCTGGCTTCCCTTTCGCAGAGGCACAGTTAATAAACCGGTGCCACTAACTGCCCTCCCAGGGTCCGGTAAAGGGGCTGGATTAACAGGGTCTGTCCTGTGTGAGGTAGGAAGCTGCTGGTAAAACGAGCGTTGCTTAGAGCCCCTGTTAAGAGCGAGGTAATCCCAGGGAAGCAGATTACTGTAAACAGGAAGATCCTACATGCAGAAGGTGGGGGAAGGGCTGTTTGTACAAATCTGTTTCTGTTAAACAGCTCCATTAACAACACAAATCCTGTTTTAAATTACAATTAACCTCCTACGATCAGCGCTTTTTTTTTATCCCTGTGCTGCTTTTTCTGTCTACTTCTGCACACAACAAAAAAATATTGGCAAAGGACAACATAAGAGTTGAGAGCAAATAGTTACCAACGGCATCAAACAATTCTCACATAGGTGTTCTCCACAATTTCTTTCCAACGGCAGAAGCAGGTGAAGGAGGAGCATGTCAGGGAACATTTCAAACTTCTCACCTCTTTTCACATGCTTTGGAGTACTAGTCTTCAGAGCTGCATCATTTCCTTCTAAACCAGAGCCGAGCCAACGCCCCAAACCACTGACCTGACAGCAGCACACGGCTGCTGCTGGAAAACATCTCTTCAGCAACACCATCTTGCTGGCCCAAGCCCAAGCTGACCCTCACTCCTTGCACATCAGAATTCAGTAATTTTCCACAACAGGAAGATCTCAGTCGTAAGCTGGCAACTAGAAAGCTCTGGGTTTCAGCAGCCGCCCGTGGCACACAGCAGCCTATTAGACGACTTCTATTATATTCCACTGTTTATAAGGCATGTAGGATAAAGGGTTAAAATACTAATTGCTCTGGTTATGAAGCTCTCCTGCTGATTTTGACCTATTTAAAAGCCAACCTACAAAGCACAAAAGACTTTCAATTACTGCGCTTACCAGGGAGAGCACTATATTGCTCGGAAAACAAGCCTGTGGACATCAGTGTATAGAAATGAACCACCGACGAGTAGAAACCCGTAATCTCTTTCCTTTACCAAACTGGTGTGAAGGCAAAGAACTCTGAAATTTGGGTTTTGTGCAACTTGAGCACTGGGCTAAAGCTCTGTCTCCACTGCTCTGATGCAAAACTGTAAGCCTGCACACTTCAAATAATTCCAGGACGATACCTGCGTGTTTACAGACACTCCCTGAGACCAGAAAGTTGAATTCAACACTTATCCACTCGCAAAGTCACGGGAGAGAGCTCGGACCATAATGCAGCGAACTTTCTGCTCAGCGCTGTGATTGGGAATCCCAGCCCCGCTGAGCTGGACCCTGCCGTCGGCACCGCTCCTCGCGATACAGCTGCGCTCGACCAGCGCTGCAGCATCAGGGTTCATTTTGTAGGCGCCACATCCCGCTTTGTTTTCCAGCTGCCAATTAGTAGCACATCCTATTACTTGGTCAACAATTCTACAAGTCTAACCAGTTTCATTTTTTTTTATTTTTTTTAATTTGGAAACTTACAGTAACTTATTTAGATGCAAGCTCTACTCAGCTGCAATTAGATGCCGGCTTTTTCTCAGCATGTTGTTTTAGTCTTCCATTGAGATTCAGGTCTTTTCTTGCAAGGACCTTCCCAAAGCCTCACGGTTTGAATCCTTGATTTGCAAAGCTTCTCCCCACCTGCCCGCTCTCTCGACAGATCCCTTGTCTAATGGGCACCTTACACGGCTGGTGAATGACGCAGCGGTAGCGTTCTCCTCTCCCTACTTGAACTAGCACCAAGGTAAAGGTTTGCGACAACGGGCTGAGCTCTTGCACAGTTTTCATTGAAAAATAAACAACTGCATGAGGACTGGGAAGGAGAAGAAAAAAAAAAAAAAAAGGCAAACAACTGGCTGAAAGAAATCTGTTCACCAAAGCAGGAGTGAGACATCTCTCCGGAGACAAACCACTCCTCCCCTTTCCCCATACTCCGGTACGCAGATAGAAACAGATAGGCTGAATGAGCACAGGCTCCGAGTGAGGTGAGATTTTAACCACGCATTGTGCAACACTGGGTTTTATCCTTACGTCTGATTTGGGATAAACAACAATTTTTTCTTTTCTTTTTTTTTTTTTTTTAAAGCCAGCATGAAATTCAAATGAACGACTATGATAAGCATGGCAAGATTTGCTTCTATTATTTAGATCCATGCTATTTTTGTACCACAAAGAAAGCAGGAGGGAGGAGCGAGGACTTACCGAAAGTAGAAGAAGCTGTCGTGGGAGCAGCGGTACCGCTTCACCATGAACCCCAGAGCCATGGCTACCCGCTTCCCTGCCACCTGCCCGAGCCCATTCCGAGCCAGCGCACAACGGATCCTGCGCTCCGCTATGACTATCTGATAATGCCATAAAATGACTTCTAGTAAAGCAGGAGGATTCCCACGTGGCAGTAAATCCCAACAGGGCAAAACCCTCCCAGCTGTCCGCAGAGCTTTATTCCTGTCGCCGAGACCATATGCAGCCAGTCTCGACCTTCTTCGCTCCCTCAACATAAAGAGGCGAGAATTGTTGGTTCACTTGGAAATACTCTCAAACTGAAAATACTCATTTGGTCTCTCCTTTCAAATGTAATTTTCCTCAAGTCTTTTCTCATGCTTTTTTTTAAACATATTTTATCTATTACTGCCATTGAGAAAATGTTAGAGACGAACGTGTGGGTTGAAGAGCTCAAAGAATGCCGTGGGAAACAGGCTGGGAAAGCTGTGAAAGATGATACGGTAACGTGGTGCCAGATAGCCTCACGGCGAGAGCTGCTGAGAACCTGGTGAGATGCCGAACTGGCCACACGTCCGAAGAGCTTCATCTACGTCTGGCATGGGTCACAATCGAGCGGAGCCTAAGCCTTCCCAAGTCAGTGCCTCGCAAAGGCAACGCACAAGGAGTTCTCAAGTACAACAGACCACCCAGCAAACAACCTGAACCTGGAGTGACAGAAGCGATGTGAGCTACAGGCCGAGAGGTTGTGGATTGCTACAAGACACCTGGATGCTGACCTGAGGTGAGTTCATTTCTGGAGGGGCACCACAGCTCCCCCCCTCTCCCCATTCACTAACCCAGTCACACTGAAACTAAGTTGAAAGCCAGAAAAAGTAGGTTGACCAACTGCTTTCTGCAGAAACAGAAAATCTGATTACGGAAAAAAAATCTGCAACTTATCTCCATCCCTCCTTCCTACACCATTCCTGAATCCTTTCTATTTTAAATCAACTCTGAGCAGACAGCATCCATCCTCTGGCACCATCTGGCATGGCAGCATATATGGTATCCCAAATCTTGTTGTGCACCAGGATAACTCATCTGCCTTACTCCAGAATTTTACAGGTATTTATCTATAAACGTCTCCCATTTCTTTCACAGGACCCGAACACCCCAAAAGCAGGAGAGCGCAACACGACAGCAGCCGCCTCTATTTCCTTCTGATCCTTGCAGGGTTTGACCTTACAAAGCTACAGAACACTTCCTTTGAAGGCAGGCTCTTGTATTTGTGAGAAAAAGTAGATGCTATCAGTCAACCTGGCCCTGAAAACCAGTTTCACACCATGACATCACCAAGCATCACCTGCTTAAAATGGGAAAGGGCTGACTCACCGGGGTAGAACAGGAAAGTTTTTACAGCACCAGATCGAGACTCAAGCAGAAAACAGGGAGAGCAGAAGGTGGGAGAACGGCAATTCCCTCTCATGAATTAAGAGTCAGCTGCTCTGTGTTATCGCCTTTCAGGCAGAAACAGTTGTCGCTGATTTGTCCCATTGGAAAAAATCCCAAACAACAGCATAATTTTAAACACAAATCAATCTTTTTAGCCTCCTCTTTCCTCCAGCCCATCTCCTCCCAGTATACTCATCTGTTCCTCATCTTCAGTGCTTCATTCCCACACAGTTTCTGAGCTGTTTTTCCTGCTGTTCTACCCACCAATTGCATTTTTCAGGCACCCTTAGATATGGAGTGAAACATATGGGAGGGGAGAAACTACTGGCAAGTTGCACTTTACAGTGGAACCAAATCTCCTTTATCATTTTATTTATAAAATACCACTAGAAAAAGCTCTCACCATAAACTGTCAAAGCTGGTGCGCTGTCTGATTAGACCACAAATGCAAAGAGAGCTCTGTTAAACCTACAATCTTTCCAACAAGAACTAACTATAAGGTCAAGCGGTGCTCTTACACTTCCTTTCTAGAAGGAATTTAGCAGCAATTTATGACCTTCACCTGCAGCATGAGGCTTCAAACAGAGCCTGAGGTGAGGCTCACGCTTTTGAACAGCAGTACTCATTTGGGCAAACATTTGGCTCCAAATAAACTTAATCTCTGCTTGCTTTCCACACAGCCTGGCTACTCTCAAATGATCTCGCTTGCCTTCAAGTCTCTTGGACTCTCTCTCTCTCTGTCTCCTTACCTCTAAGTCTAGTGTAGGAGGCCAAGGGAGGAGGATGACAGCATGGAAAGTAGAAAACAACCATCAGCTTGTCCCTGTCTAACAACCTGAACATCCTCAGCTTCGCAGGGCTCTGTCCCCCAAACCCCCTGCATGGACTCTGCTACTGGAACTTCTCAGTTCATTTGCTCCCGAATCCTCCTCTTTAAATCCATGCCAAGGAGCCTTAAAAGGACAGACAGAACAGAGCAGCTATGCCTAATGCCATCACTGTGTGCAACGGATATTATGGGCTGCAAACTGTTGGAGAAAATCCACGTTCCCTCCAAGTCTAGTCGACAATTCGTGCCCACACTGGCAGGGAGGAGAGGGGGATCCACTTTTAAAGAGAAGACAGCTTTGCTGTGTATAATACTGTGTATCAAATCAAACTTGTAGGGATTAATTACAGCTTAATTTACTGGCTTGCCCACAACAACAGCATTTCCCTTACGCTGCAAAAGGAAGCGCCATCAGTCCACATTCAGCACGAGCACCAAGCTCGGGAAAGATAAATACGTTATTTACAGCAAAGAGATTTTTGCACGACAAAACTTCAAGCAAAGCTGGATACAAACAATGGTAAAATTAACAGGTACTCGATCACACGGCGGCATTACCTAACGCGCTTACACTCGCCGAGTGGCTTTTTATAGTCACGGTGCAATTCCCTCAAAACAGGGACTTGTAACAAACCCCAAACCAAACCGGGTGGACATCACTATGACTATGGGAAGAACGTCACCCACGTGGTTAGTCACGTTTGGGAAGCAGCAGCAGCAGTCTTGCCGGTAACTTGTGCAGTTAAGAAGACCTCTAACATGCGAAGCTTTGCGATCTCCACGATTTTACAGTGCTGCCTTTTAGATGGAGAAGATAGCACCGCTGATTGAGGCAGCACAGCATGACGGGTACAACTAATGAATTCAACCCAGCTAAAGGAGAAGGGAAAATGCACTAAATGTAAAAAAAACACAGAAGCCTGCCGTGGCCTGAAGTACAGGGCAACCTATTTTTCACCCAGTTTAGTTCTCCTGCTGGGCTACTGTGGAATGTAACACAGAGTAATGTTTAATAAAAACAATCAAGAGACTTTATTAATAGGACAAACTGCACGTGAGAGCTTTTGCTCACTTCATATACAATCTATTCCCAGCCTGAGCTACCAGCTAAAAACTAAACAAGCAAGAACATACCAAACGGAGCACTACGATGATCAGAAGCTATTGAGTTTTCTGACAAACAGACTGTTCACAGCAATCAGCACCTCTACATCTACAATATGTTAGCGAGGATCAGCGGGACGCGCCTGTGGGCTCTGCCAGCGGCGGCAGAACCGATCTGCTCACACCAACACGTGCCGCTGCGCTGGGGAGCAGGGAAGTTCTGCCTGCATCAAGGCAAGATTCTCCGAAGCTGATAAGCTTTGCACGCATCAAGGCAAGACTCTCTAAAGCTGATCAATCCAGTGGTTTTGTATCATGACATGTAAAGTCTGAAGCTGATTTGAAACAGAAGGAGAAAATGGAATTTGTGTCCTTATGTTTAACCTGAACTTTTTGTCAGCGGTTAAGAGCAGTAAAAGTTTTCGGTCCTGTGTCAGCAGTACATTGTATATTAAATAGCTTCTAGCACACTGGAGTCAGCCCCAAAGCCCACCTGCCTGCCAGTTTGAAAAATAAATCTCCTTCCCTGCACTCATTTTTGGAGCTTACCTGTCATCAGCACTGCGGAGAGACGGGAGACGGAAACTTGTGTTCCTGTCCAGCTTCGACTGACTCTTTGTCCTCTTGATGGACCCTTTCAGACGTTTACTGAAGAAGCCCTAAAATGAGAAGTTGCAGAAGTGAAATGGGGAAAGTGATGCTAGTAATAAATCAATCAGTGTGCTGTCACCAAGTCCGAACCCAGCAGTGATTCCCGCTGCCAGCGATGACAGAACGCGCTGTACTGGGATTTCTCCGAGCAGGAAGGCAGGCAGGGCAGGATTGTTAGTGACAGTTCCAGCATGTGAAGCAATAATTAGCACTACTCCCATTACAGGTGCACTTCAATGAATTCCAACTACTATACAAGAGACCCCAAGCCCTACGATTATCATTTCATAGTTATCAGTACTTGTTCCTGCTTCCCTTTCACATGCCACATTTTTAATCCATGGTCAGATTAAGAGTACAAGATGTTTTATTATGAGCTTCTATTGCACCTGCAGCTGCACCCAGCTTTTCTTTTTTTAAGTTAGTTATAGAACATGAAGTCTTAGGATAATTTTTAAATCCAACAGTCTCACTAGCCAGAATTGAAAATTCCCAAAGATTTCACACACTGGTGACTTCAGATACCAGTTCTGGTATTGCTTTGAAGCAAAGCTCAACTCAAAAATCTACTTATGATCTAAAAATACTAAACCTTTAAGTCTTCTGAGCCACAACTGCTCACCAAACAATCGCGGACCAAAGCAGCGCAAATTGGTGGGAGCCTTTGGGCCTCCTGCTCCGTGCGGCTGTGCTGCCAACACTAGGTCTGTCGAACTCAGACTTCCTGTCGCTGAGCCTCAAAAGCCACTGCTGATGGAGATTTTACCAGCTCTCTGAGAAACTCAGTCTGGCACCACCCTTCCAGTGAGAGACATTTTCCATGTGTTCTACCCAACCCTCCCAAGCAGCAATCTGCAGCTGCTGCCTCATTACAGCATCTGCCACTACAGGGAGAAGTTTGGCTCCATCATCTTGGTAATTCCCCCCTCCTTGTGGCTACCGTCACAAGCTACTGCTGCGATCCCAGTAGCGAAACACGGGTACGTCTGGTCGCTGATATACAAAGAGGGGTGTGCATCAGCACATGGGGGGAAATCACAGAAATATTTCAATATTTGATTTTCTCCCACAGCCCTTTAAATGACTTGGAGCGTAACATGCGTTTTAAATAAACCCGATTGTGTCAAAATGCTTCCAGGGCTTGCAGCCGTACATGCACATACATTCTTTGGTTTGTTCAAAGCAAATGCAGAGGTTCTTAATCCAACAGGATTAAGCAACATTTTACTGGCTGAATCTGTTCCGCTCCTTGGCAGAACAGCTGCACAGAGCCACCGTCCCCTGCGCGCTGCTGCTGGGAGATCTACCAAACACACACCAGTGAAACCAGGTTAGTTAACAACCTTATAAGCTGGTTGTGAATTGGTAGAGTTTGCCCCAAGTTAATGTTCTTTTGGTGTGGACTGAACCAGCAGATGGACAGACAAACTTCAGTAAATGTCTAGTGACAGTGAGACCCAGCTGGGGCCAGCCCACTCCCCCACCACCCATGTGTGGTTAGGACAGAAGTTGAGGAGAGCTGATTTGGAACACCTTCGCCAGGCAAGGCTTCACAAGCTGCGTTCTGGACAGGTGACAGATGTTGCCCACAGCTGCCTCCTGTAATACAAAAATCAGCAAATCGGGGACAAACAAGGTCTCCTGTTCTTTTCTACGCAGAACACCGACACAGCAAGAGTGTTTTATTGGCTCCAGGTGACTCAGCCAGGCTGAAGTGTGTGACTGATTCCTCTCTCAGACTCATAAGGAGGAGGCTATCACAACAAAAAACGACTTCACCTGTAATCTTTTACTCTGAAAAATCTCACATCTCTTTCACCTCTTCAGGAAAAAAAAAAATAAATCTACAATTGGACGGGGTGCTACATAATTTCACGAAGCCTCCCTTTCCACAAAAGGCTGAACCAGGTGGTCTTTTGAGGTCCCTTCCAACCTGGGCTGCTCTCTGATTCTACAGTATTCAAAGGAAAGGGCTCTCACCCTCTTCTCATCAGTGGACGGCAGGTTAATTGTTGGAAAAAGAGGTTGCTTCCGAGCAGCAAAGCCTGCATTTGATCAGGTTCAAGACATACACTGTAAGTATCTCTAAACCAATTTTCCATTTTCACGTTCGCCTTTATCTTCCCACCCTTTAAGCGCTCCTTTAGAAACAAAGTGTAACCTCTTTCTTTTAAAAAAAGCGCACCCTACAACCTCCCTCCACCTTTCCTCGTTCTGTTATTTTCGGTCCCTTTACATTCAGTTTGTCTCCCCTCTTTCACACAAGTAACTCCTTGAAACCATCCAGTTCCTCTCTCTGTACACACTGGTAGGTGGGTTCTCTCTCCTTACACTCGTTCTCACTCTGCTTCTTTGATGAATGATCAAGTGACTCCTGCTCAGTTGTCAAGTAAAAAAAAATTCCCACCAAATCCACAGTTCCACAGGCCTACACCCACGACATCTTCAACAAATACAGCACGACGGCCTATCTTCCATTGAGATTTGGATGGTGATTTAGCACTGAGAGCCGATCCATACCTGATACTGGCTGTAGGGGCACAGAATCATGGAATGGTTTGGGTTGGAAAGGATCTTTCAAGGCCATCTAGTCCAACCACCCCGCAGGGAGCAGGGACATCTGCAACTAGAGCAGGTTGCTCAGAGCCCTGGACAACCTCATCTGGAACGGTTCCAGGGATCGGGCATCGACCACCTCTCCGGGCAACCTGGGCCAGGGTCTCACCACCCTCAGTATCAACAATGTCTTCCTTCTCTCCAGTCTAAATCTCTCCTCTTTTAGTTTAGGATCTTTCCAGCATACGCAGATTATCCTCTCCCAAAAGCTTATGTAGGAAAAAACCTGCTCACATACAGGAGGCTGACAGGTGCCTGCCCACGGGCAGCACAGAGAAACTGGGATGCCCTGTGGGATGGTGCTGCAGGGGACAAAGGGATAGGAAATCTGTGTTCTGCATCTCAAGGCAGTGCAACATTTAAGGCTGCCCTTCAACTTCTGAGGCTTGCCAGCCAGCAGCCTCCTCAGGGGTGAGTGCTGCTATATTCTCCTGAAATAGGAAATGAAGTAGAAAAGAAAAGGCCTGATATCTAGATGCTACCAAAAACCCCTCCACAAATCTACATAGCATACAAATCTACATAGCTGAGGGAAAAGGTACTGTCAAAAGGGAAGAAGTGGTTTTAGCTGCGTGTGCCACTCAAACCCTACCCATGTTCCTGCACTTTTCTTGGTCCCGATATTGAAAAAAGTGCCTTTGAAAAAACCCTGTAATCAATAGATGCTCTTGGGCTTCTCTTGGGGCCATTGCTGGAATTCAAGGAGAGGATGCATAGCTCTTTCAAAGTCACTTTCTTATATTCTGACCTCTCAGCATAAAAGGTAATAAACCCAACTACAGGGACTCGGATCTGGTGGACCCTGGCTTCATTCCAGCATCTCTCAGGCTACTCAAATTGCAAACACAAAATAACATGTTTTTCTCCTGTTAAGGGCAAATAAGACAAAGCCGACCCAATTCAGCAGGGGTCCAAAAGTATTTCTATTGAATCATTCCAAATGCCACTCAGAGAGAGACCGTGAATATTCATTTTTGTGCACAGGCACAATTTTAAATTGGCATGGCTTAAACACTCATGAAACATGTTCTTGCTTTAACGGAACATAATCTATTCCCTAATGAAATAAATGTGCTATCTGGGGTTGAATAAGGCTATCCAGAGTTGACTACAAAAAAAAAAAATAAATTAAATATTAGGGTAAGAACATACTTAAGGATAAAAATTATTCCAGCAAAGAGGGTACTTATTTGTCATTCTCAAAAGACTTGGAAACATTTGTAATATTTGCTCCCTGCACCTTGCTGGCAGTTCCTGCAGGGCCAGTGCTTACAGATGGACAACCTGGGAGCAGCAGGAAAAATCCACAGGTGCCAGAACTGAGCAGAGCTTTTTGACTTCTTTCTTGCCAAAGGAAATGCTTTTCACTACTGAATGCAGATACGAAAAAAAAATTAAAAAATGCATCGATAAAAAATAAACTATCTATCTGCAACAACAGCATCTAACTGAAAGGTATTTTTCCTTTCCCTTTTACAGAGAAGAAATCCCTGCCAATTCTAAGAACTGTTAGCTTGGACCATTAAAAAGACAAAACCATCCTTACTTCCCTTCTTATTGTCTAAGTATGTCTCTTAAGTGTTTATTTCAACACAAAAGACTGCTGCTTGGTTCTTACACCTAAATGCAATGAAGCATCTGAGCTTTAAGAACATTTTAAAAACAGTGGGAATTTTACTGCTTAAACAAACACCCTCAGACAAAAAGATGTCAATGTATTACCCAAACTGCTAGAAATTATGAGACTACATTCTTAATTTAAAAAGTACAAGATATTCGGTAGGATGAATTAGCTGGAGTGCAATTTGAAAAGATCAGTACCGTGTAAACACAGCGTTTTAAGTGGAATTCAGTGAGAGAAGAACTGTAGAAGAATTGTGCCTTAATAACTCAAGACATAGATTTGATGGCCCACACCTCACGGGACAAAGCTCAGTGCAAATTCTTCTTTGAACCACAGGTTTAGGGGAGCAGGGGTGGAGCAGAGAGACGGAGGAGAGCGAGAGCGCAGAAGCACACGCTCCATCAGGCATGTGGAATAGGTTCAGATCAGGTTCATCATCTCAGCCAAAAGCATCAAACACGGGGGGCAAGAAATCCCAAGGATGCAACATCTAAAAATCGTTCAATCCCACGGAGAATTCTATTCATCTCATTTGGAAGTTAAGCAACTCATCTCTCTCGCTCTGCCAAGAAGAAATCGCCACAGGAGAAGTGACAAATTCAGCGGGCGGTTGTAGCTTCCCCCTGTAGCTGCACAGTGAAGGGACAGGAACTCTGAGCCCTGGGTGTTTCCAACTCAGGGACGATGGTTGTTCAGGGCAGCTTTGGCTTTTGGAAATGCAAGGATGACAACAACTGTCTGTCTGTCCTTAATCTCAGTAGAGTAGTACACGAACTGCCTAACAAATTCGACAACGGCCCAAGTATGAACTGCTCAACTCTTTGACGATCGCTCCCTATGGACACACCGATTCTTCCAGCCCATGCATAATAAATAATGATTGTCTTTGTTGTTTATTCAGCCATGAGCTAACAAAACCATATAACCATAACCCAAGGTATCCACCGAGAATAACGCAACGGTTTTTGCGAACGTCTCAAATCACCAAACCCGGGTTAAAATGGGTGACAAGAAAGGTTCATGTTCTCTATGGCGCCGTGGGTTGCAGGACCGTTACCCACACCAGGTATTTTTCTGGGGACAAACACGGTGCCTTTTGGAGGCTCGTGGTGCATCTTGAACATTTATAATTCTCGATGAGGAGTGCTACTGCATTATTAATAACAGCAGGTGGGCAACTTCATTTACAGAGCGATGAGACTTGTTCTCTCTGAGGGAAAGGACTGGATGGGTACAAAGATAACACTCGAGTGACTGTGGACAACAGCAGAACTGCCTCCCAACTACTTTACGTTGTTAGTACACAAAGCATTTTATCTCTTCAGTTGCTCGCAAGCAGCTATCAAGAAAAAAAAAAATAATCGTAGCCAAGTACAAACACTCTCCTGTGCCAGTAACGTTGTAAAGCTGCGGGAAGCAAAGCAGCAGGGGAGGACAGCTAGGCTGTAAAATGGGAAGATCCAACGAGCAGGATATTCCAGGGATTAGGAGCAGACATGGTGAAGTTTACTATCCCCTGCAGAACAGCATAACTAGCAAGGAGGTGAAGTTTGCTTAGGAGCCAAGTAACACCCATTACTAAAATACTAGCAGTGAGTACCTCTGAAAACGGTCTCGGTCACCTGCTCTGAAAAGCAGATGAAAACAACTACACTTACACCTCACTGGTAACAGAAACAAGACGGTGACTTACAACAGTCCGATTCCACCACTGACTCATCCAAAAAGCCTGGCACTGTGTCACTGAAGAGGTGGCGTGTGCACAGGCAGAGAACAATAAAAACCATGTTGGAATGTATGAACAGAGGATAAAGCACAATAAGAGTGAAGTGGTATTATGTAAATCTGCCGTGGCTTTCACGCTAATGCACCGTGCTCCTCTGAGCTTCTCATCCCAGCAAGAAAACTAGAACAAAACCAAACTCCAGAAGTATAAACTGATTAAAGGCAGACAAGAGGGAGATTTACAAGTGGCATGTTTTAAAGACCAACTATTTTAGAAACAAAAGCAAGAAGGGATTATAGATGTATAAAAACAAATAGAATGGAAATTACCTAAGCTCCTCATGCACCCTGTTACATAAGAAAACCAAGGGACAATTTACCATGAGAAGCAGCACATTTAGCTGATTGTCAGGAGACCTTTTCTAATGCTATCTATAAACCAGCCCGTAGAATTCTCAACCACAAGATATTATACAGACAAATTTTTTCAGCAAGATTAAAAAAGGATTATGTGTTTATATAAGGAAGAATAACATATGTAGCTGCATTAGTCAGGTTTAAAAATAACAAGAGTGAGCAATTATCATGCTTCAGGACACAAGCTGATCAACAGCAAGGATCAGGAAGATATTTTTCCCCTGATGGGACAGCACTGCAGATTTGGCCAGATAACAATTTCAACTTCCCAATGAAAAATTGTTTACAGTCACAGAAGGGATGCAGAATAGGATGAGCAAGTTTAAGAAGAGTAATAAGGAAACTAAGGAAATGGAGAGGATACCACAACAGGGATATGCTGCCTATTAATAAAATGTATCATAAGATTGCATGTACTCTGTGTGATAGGCAGTCAAAAGTACTAAAGGAATCAAATTTCCAAGTCACTTGGAATCATACTAAAAAATTCATGAGGAAACAAGAGCTTCCCGATAGCTGGGGAGAGCTACATCAGCTTTTCAGGTCCCAATTCAGCAAGGTGTTCAGCATGGATGCAACCGGGAGCG
Source organism: Baryphthengus martii (assembly GCA_013396935.1). Lineage (NCBI taxonomy): Eukaryota > Metazoa > Chordata > Aves > Coraciiformes > Momotidae > Baryphthengus > Baryphthengus martii. The sequence goes on from VWZK01004337.1 coordinate 389,545, forward strand.
TAGCCTGGCTGCTGCCTTCACAGGAGCCGTCCACGTCAGGCACCGCTGTAAGAGTCCTGGTGGACAACAGGATGACTATGAGTCAACAACGTGCCCTCACAGCCAAGGCAGCCAATGGCATCTTGGGATGCATGAAGAAGAGTGTGGCCAGAAGGTCGAGGGAGGTTCTCCTCCCCCTCTACTTTGTGCTGTTGAGGCCTCACCTGGATTACTGTGTCCAGTTCTGGGGCCCTCAGTTCCAGAAGGACAGGGAACTACTGGAGAGAGTCCAGCGCAGGGCCACTAAGATGATTAGGGGAGCGGAGCATCTGCCGTACGAGGAGAGGCTGAGAGAGCTGGGGCTGTTTAGCTTGGAGAGGAGGAGGCTGAGCGGGGACCTCATCAACACTTACAAATATCTAAAGGGTGAGTATGAGGAAGATGGGGCCAGACTCTTCTCAGTAGTGTCCAGTGACATGACTAGGGGCAATGGACATAAACTGGAAAACTAAAAGGTTTAACCTCAACATAAGGAAAAACTTCTTTACAGTGCGAGCAACAGAGCCCTGGAACAGGCTGCCCAGGGGAGTGGTGGAGTCTCCGTCTTTGAAGACTTTCAAAACCTGCCTGGACATGTTCCTGTGTGATCTGCTCTAGGTGATCCTGCCCTGCCAGGGGCGGTTGGACTAGATCTTTGGGAGGTCCCTTCCAATCCCTAGCATTCTGTGAAGAGAGCATCCTCAGAAGCCCCTACCCAGGAATAAAGGTCAGAAGTCTGTCTAGAGGACAACAAAACAACAGTGACAATAAATATGATAAGAAGCAGGTCACCTAGGTCTATCAGAGTGTCTGATCAAGCAGCCATTACTGGCTGCAGCCAGTGAAGTCGGTGGAGAAGCGATGGCCCCCAGCCCACCTCACCACCACCCAAGCAACTGCATTTTTGTCTTTCCCTCATGCCAGGAAGAAGACAATCACTTTTATGACCCTGGCTCTTCAGTCCCCTGGCACACAGCCAGTAAGCAGCCCAACACTTCAGCCCTTCACCTTCTGATAAAACGACAACCATACTAATTAGAACAATTAATGGAAATGAGCTTTGTCAAAGCTAGTAACGAAAGCCCGAGAACCGGCTGCAGGAATATCTAAGAAGAGCAATTACGACAAGCGATAAGGTATCAAGGTAGAAGAAAGGGTCCAATGGGATGCAGTGGGGATAGTGGCATGACTGCTTCTGTTTAACATCTTTGTTAATGATCTGGAAGAAAAGTTAAACAGCACATTAATTACACTGAGCTATATTAAATTAGGAGGTGAAGTGAGGGCCAGGGAGGACAGAGAAATGACACAAAGGGTTGGGAGCAATTAGAAACTGATAACACACATTCCTGTGAATTTTAGTACCAGAACTTGGAGAATCAATGGAAGGGAATTAAAAACAGAAGAGCAAGAAAAGTGATAAAAGGGCCAGAAGGGCTGATTTGCAGAGGATGCGGTAATTAAACTCTGCAGAACTTGACTAGGCCATGATTTGGAGGTGAAGAATAGAGCGAGTGGGTAAATGTTTAAATACGCTATTAATCCAAGGATGACTGGCACGTGAGCAGTGTTTAAAGCAATGTATGCTCATAAATCCCCTACATTAATATTGCAGGGGAATTGGATAAAGTCAGGTTTACGCCAAACATGAGAAAGCTGTTCCTGCTGTTGAGGTCCACCAGACAGTGTCACAGGGTGGATATACCCATCACCTGACTCCAGCGCTGAAGTTTGATGCAATCAAGAAATCCTCTTTGGTGATAGCGGGAAGGTGATAAAGCCCATGAACAGTCTTATCTCAAAATAAAGACACGGCTGAGAACTTGGTGAGCATTCTGGAGACAGCCGATCATCCATTTATGCCTCCTGACACAAAATCCTTGGAATAAAGGCCGGCCACTCTCAGCCATTACATCCCAGGCAAAAAAATCATTAAAGCAGGTTGAAACAAATGTGTCACAGTGAGAAAATAAAGAAGAAAGTAGAAGGAAAAAACGTTCCTCTCGCAATAGGAAGGACAGGTTTGAGCACAGCCACTTTTTCCTGAGGGACGCTACGACGCCTCACACTAATGTCGATCAACAACCCCATCCCTGCACTGGCGCTGACGCGGAATTAAAAAGATGTACGCGGAGGACGTCGGATCACGTGGCCAGAAAAGAGCAGCCTTGTCCTAACCTGGCAGCACGACGGGAGCCGAGCAGCGCTCGGGAGATGCAACAATCTTGCTGACTGCATAAAAGATGAGGCTGGGCAGCCGAGAGATCTCATCAGGCTTTGACCTTCACTTAGGCTGGCTGCATTGTCTTCTGTTCCATTTAGCTGTACTCTTAAAGAGCAAAGAGGCAGACAGCATTTCTACAGAGCCAATTATACCCTCGACTAGAAACACACCAAGGAAGGCAGTCTCTAAGTATCAGTCTTCCCAACGTACGCACATGGGGTTCCTATAAAAATCAGTTTATTTACTTCAAAGATTGTGCTCTGGCTTTCCCATCTCATTTGCACTTGTTTCTTTGCCTCTTTCTCATCTTTTTCTTTTTTTTTTTTTTATTCCTAATAGCCGGAGGACATGGATGAATCATATATTATTTGTAACAACAACTCACTAACAACCCCAACCCAAAGAAGCAAAAAATGGAGAGCGCAATGCAAGTCTCGAGAGTGATTTAAGCAATTCCTCTCTACCCAGCCACCGCAGCACGTTTGAAGGGTCTGACCATCTCGTATTTACCCTGGGCCCTCCATTCTACCGGCAGAACAAGGACGGAACACGGGAGGTTGCCGCAGTGCCACCGGGGCTCGACGGCGCAACAGTAGGGAACGGGATGCGCCGAGACCGAGATGCTCTGCCAGGACATAGTGTGTGTGGGAAGGCAAAAGCTGGTTGCTCGCCCACCGATGCGTCACGATGCCTACTTCGAGCCAGTTCCGTCTGCCTGCCTATTTGTGCAGTCAAATAATATTCATTATAAAAACTAGTTTTCCTATAGATGCGTATCTATAAGCAGCACACATCTGTTTGGATATGAGAAGACTCCCTTACATGCTCCCTCATTTCCACTTCCCTACTTTTCGTGGCCTTCCGTTCTGTCTCAGTATTCCTCCCAGATACACTTGAAAACTGTCAAATGGCAATTAACACAATGGAACCTAGATGGAGACTAATGGTGCAACTGCAGACAAGAATATTTGGGGAAATGGGGAAGGAAAAGAAAGGACAAGCACCAAGAACTCCTATCCCTCTAGGAATGCCTTGTGCTGTGCAATGTCAGCATTATCAGACTTCACTCTATCCCCCCTTGGTGGGAGGTAACCAAAGCAAACATGTTGCCCATAGAATCACAGAATGGTTTCGGTTAGAAGGGACCTTAAAGATCATCTAGTTCCACCCCCCCAGCCATGGGCAGGGACATCTCCCACTAGACTAGCTTGCTCCAAACCCCATCCAACCTGATCTTGAACACTTCCAGTGATGAGGCATCCACAGCTTCCCTGGCAACTTGTGCCAGTGTCTCACCACCCTCATGCTGGTCTGTGCAGTGGTTAGTCCTGAAGAAATGGATGCTTAATAAACTACTGAAATTCTGCTTTTTACACAATTAAAATTTAAACACGTCTGTTCCTCCAGTGCGCACGCAAGAGGTAGAAAGGCAGATTTCCTGAACTTTACATGTCAGCCCCCTAAAATAAATCCTCCACTGACCACTACCATTGAAGAGACTACTTAAAAAAATGTCTCATCAAGGAAATGTTCACTTAAAGGCCATTATGCTGTTATGAATCAAAATTCCAGATGCTAAACAAATGCCAATTAGTAGTATTAAAAAAACAGATGCCTTGTTCTGAGTGAGTACCACTGTCTGGCGTTTGAAAGGAAAAAAAAAAACAACAAAAAACTTGCACAGAACATGCTGGAAGTCACTGTCCTATTGAGAAGACAGCTTTTAAATAGCTTTTCTGAGAGGCAAACTTAAAAAGCTGTAAAAGCAACTTATTATGAAAGTCTCAGCATAATTTCCCATCAGTATGGAAGAAGGTTAAGCTGTCCCCTGCTTTAAGCTGCTTTCTGCTCGAAATCCAAGCGGCGAGCCGAAGAGGTACGGCACCGAGTCAGGTTCTGGCACAGAGGAACGGAGACAGCACCATACTGTAGCTGCCCTCCAACCTATGCTGGAGGTGTCAACGTTTGGAAAAACAAAAGCACGAGTTCTCTTATTATTAATCGCCTCTATAAATAAATAAATAAATAAATCCCCGTCAAGATGGATGACCTCACACACACACAAATTTAAAGCCATCGTAGGCACTCCTTACATCCATCACTTGAAGTTCTTCTCAGCCCGCTGATCTGAGACTTCCACGAGGCCACCAAGTCATCACACCTACTTCTGAGAGTTGGGAAATTCTTAAATCTAAATCAAAGGAAGAAACACGATTCCTCCCCAGCTTATCACCTACTTATTCGACATGTGCCAATCCACAAAGTTAACAGGGTATTTTATTTCAGTAGTTTTGGCTTGAGCTCATCTGTTTTCTTAAGCAACCTGACTTCTAATTGCAGCTTGCTCTTTTAAGCAGATCAGAAGTTGGCATGTTTTAAAACAGCGTGATCTCAGCCTCCACCTGCACCGCAACCTGCTAAAGAGCAACAGCACAGAAATAGGCCATTCAGAGCAAAACCTACAAAGTCAGAATCCTTGTCCCTGTAAGAAAGACGGGAGGGTGCATTATGCTCCTGGGTGTACAGGTGGCCAGCCAGACAAAGCAGCATAATACCAGCTACGTGTGGCACAAAGAGCTTCTAGGGTTTTATTTTGCTGGTTTATGCCCAAAAAAAGGCAGCCAGGTACTGCCTTCCTGAGCCTCTTTGCCAGAGTCCTGAAAGCCCAACACACTGCCAGGGGAAACGAGCAACATTCTGCAAGGTTCTTGATTTGAAAGTTAGAAGGAGTTAACAAGTATTAAAGAACTATTAGAGGAGAATTAGAGAAACATTAAAACATTACTTAAAAGATAGGAGTAACGTTAAAAAAAAAAAAAAAAGCACAAAAATGAGGAACAAAGGAAAGAGGAGGCATATAAAATAAACAATACAGAGAGCAATCAAACACTTCTGATATGTAGCTTGCAGTTGTCAGACAAAGCCTCTGACAACGCATGCATACATCTAAAGGTCAGGGCAATTATTTATAGATGAAATCAAAGAAGACAGAGAATTTCTTATAAACAAAGATGAGGATAGCTTGGACTTTTGAAGGCTCTACAAGAGTTCAGAAATCCTCCTGGAACTGTGTGGACCACGGACTCAGCATCAAAAAACCCAAAAATCTCAGAACGTCACATAACAGAGTATTCTTGTGACTACTTCACAATCAACTAGATCAAGACACCTTCTCCCCCCCGAAAACCAGCTCATCGAGGTGGTAGAGCATAGCTCACAGAATAGCTGAGGTGGGAATGCGCCTCTGGAGATTGCCTAGTCCAATCCTCTTACTCAAAGCAGGGTAAACCAGAGCAAAATGCTTAGGACTATGTGTCCAGTCTGCTTTTGAATATATCTCCAAGGATGGAGACTCCACAACCTCTCCCAGTGTTTAATTACCCTCACAGTGAAAAACCTCACAGGTTTTTCTTACATTCAAACGGACTTTCCTGTATTTCAATTTGTGATAACTGCCTCTTGCCTGAAGAGCCTGGCTCCATTGCCTTCATTCCCTTCCGTCAGGTATTTACACGCATTGCTGCAACGCTTCCCTCGGAGCCCTCTCTTCTCAAGGCTAAGTGATACATTCTGCTTTAACTGCTACTTGAGACATTTTTTGAACTAGAGGAAAATGTGATTCGTGCTCTTTCAATAGCCATGAGAAGCTTGAATTTTGTTCTGACAAGAAAGCTTTTACAAAAGATACATGCCTCACAATGAAGGCAGACGAACATCAGAAGAGGTTTTCCAGGCAGGCTGTGCAATCAGCACCCTCCGAGGTTCTCAACACCTGATCGGGGAACGCCCTTGAGCAACCTGGTATAAGTTGGTCCAGCTTTGAAGAGGGGAATAGATCAGAGAGGTTCTCAACACCTGATCAGAGAACACCCTTGAGCAACCTGGTATAAGTTGGTCCAGCTTTGAAGAGGGGAATAGATCAGAGAGGTTCTCAACACCTGATCAGAGAACACCCTTGAGCAACCTGGTATAAGTTGGTCCAGCTTTGAAGAGGGGAATAGATCAGAGATTTTCAGAGGTCCCTTCCAAACTGTATTACTCTACGACTCTGGAAAGGGATCAAAGATGGATACTTCCTTGGCTTCCTTGGGCTCTTTTTCAATTCCAATAAATCACGAGTTTACAAGTTGCTTTAAACACCATATATTCTATATACTCTGACCATTCGTAATCCTTTTATAAGTTAAATAGCTCTCGTTAAATTCTTGGCTGTTCTTATATTTATGTTTCAAGTGGCACAATGTAGAATTTAATCCTACACATTTGGATCTGAAGTGAACTAAAAAGTGCTTAAAAGGGATGAGTGCTTTCTAAAGCAAAGCAGAAACATATACACTAAGGTACAAACACGGCACTCAGGTCTCTAGAGAATATACAAAATCCCCAATGTTCACTAGATAACTCTTCTGTTTTTCTCCAGGTTTTAAAGTAGACAGATTACTTGCCAAAAAATAAAGAGGAATATGAAAACATTTGCCATATTCAAGTTCAACATTTTAAAACACAAACAAATATTGTTAAAAAATGACTGAGCACCTCATTTTACCTTGAAACACTTGCCCTCAGTCTAATAATAGAAAGATCTTTGCACTCTTGGATCCCCTGACCAAAGACTGACACAAGCAAGAAAACCCAGACTCTAGCTGAAAAAGTCTTCTGCAGACTCACAGCGAACCAAGATCACAACAAAAACCTGGAGAGCTAAAGAGCAATTAACACACCTGCAGAAATTTCACCAGCCTCCAAATAAACTATAAAGCCATTTCTATTTTCCATGTGCTTCACTGGCACCATGGAAAAATAACATGTTATCATCAACCTCAAGGAACTTTTTTCCTAGTCAAAATTGAATATCTAATGCAATCCCTGGCGGCGACTTCAAAAGTTATTTATATAGGTCGCTGCCCACATTAACACTGATGTTTCACTATTTGCAGCTTTAGATCAAGGCAAGGAAAATAAGCACGTTACGGCTCTACCAGAAATCTCATCGATAATACATGACAGTTGATAGCAATACCTCTTGGTCAACTGGAAACGTTAACTAAATACTCCCCCTCCACGATCCCCCCCTTGAGCTTAGCTGTACACTGTGATATTTTAATCTCCTCCTCCTATTCAATGAGAAAAATTCCTCCTTTGCAGGAAAGGCACACTTACTGGCACTTTGAAAGGAGAAGTATTCGAAGCATCCATGGAGTTGGTTTTCTCAGAGGTGCTGGTCCCGGAGATGCTCCGTCTGCGAGGAGATCTCTCTGCTGGGACCTCTAAGGAAGAGAAGAAAAAAAGAAGGTGAATGGGTGCCGGGGGGTGGGGAATAGTCAGGTTTTATGCTCTACAGGAGAGACGCCTCAGCGAAGTTTCAAGTGCGTTGCTGAACTGCTGAATTACACTCACCGATTTTTCTATATTTTATTTACTTCCTAAATTACAATGGCATTGCCGCTGACAGATTCAAGGGTGTGAATCTGACTCAGCTGGAGGCAATTAAAATAAAAAATGCTGGTAAGGATCAATACCCACACATATTCATTATTCTATCACGGCTTGTGGATATCATTCAGAGAACTTTAATTATTTTATTTTATTTTTTTTTTTAAGCAACGCAGTAATTAACAGAGGACTAAAACTGAGACACAGGGAAGCTCACTTTTAGTCACAGCTGAGCACAATTTGACAAAGGTCAAAGTTCGGTCTTACACCATCACATTACTTGCTCAAACCATGCAACTGGCAGAAGACTCGTAACTGCCCGGGTAACATGACATATATATCTCTGCAGATAAAAAAAATAGGTCAGCTTCTCCTCATTCTGGCAGTATGACCTTACTAAGATACGACTTTGGCATCCGAAATCCATGCAGGCTGATCAGACGAGCATAAATGTTCACAAAAGATGCACTTACTATCATTTTCTAGTCTAAATACTAGAATAATAGCATAATAAAGTAGACAGACTATTAAAGAGCTCGACACAGGCACATATACTGTACATAGATGCATTTTAGTCTAGGACTAGATACACATACATACAGATACCTTTATCACAACTGCTGCCCATCTCCAGCTCAATCGCCAGACTTAAAGGAATCCGGCTTCACAAAACATCCCCCAACACGGGGAAGGAAGAAAAAAAAAGAAGGAAAAAAAAAATCACTTCCTAGCAGAAAGCCCATTGTTATCTTCTGAATCTTAAAGCAAAGGAGTAAGCCGTGACTCCAGACAGTGACATTTTGACTCCTGCCGTTTTCCTTCCAAGAGACAGATGCAGCCTAAACTTCCACCGCTGGCCGCCCGGCCCTGGGGATCCGTGCTACTTCCACTTCAGAGAACGCCGGGTCTCTCCGTTCCCCCTCCCTCCCCACCGCTTGCAGAGAGCAAGCGAGCCAGCGAAAAAAAAAGCAGCACACAGGACTGCAGCTATTCAATCAATCGCTCCGGCTGCACATCCTCATTAGTTACTTTCAGGCTATTAACAGACGCCCAACTGCCGGCTTCCCTCCGCTACAGAAAATTTCAGTGTATATCCTGATTCACAGTAGCGAAAAAAAAAAAAAAATAGACACAAGGTTTTGCAGAGATAGACAGCCAGCTGGTGCCACCACAGCAGTGTTTTCCTCAAAATAACCGGAAGAAAAAAAAAAAAAAGCCAAGAGAGAAAAGCTTTCTTCAGGGATAACGTTACTTGTGATGGCTTTGCGTACCGGGATTTCGCCAGAGTTATAACACGTATCTCCCGTGGATGCCTGAAGAATGACAAAATGGAGTGTACCGAACGAGAGGCTCGGAAATCTGGACCCTGCAGTGTTAAGTGTCTCACACGGTAGATATTTATCTTTTCACCAAGCAGACTGCTAACCTTCAGCCTTTCAACATGCTCACAACTACCGATGGGGAAAAGGACTAAGAAGAGGGAGAGCAGCCTCCTGAACTGAGCAAACAAAGTCTTAACGCGCACTGTGGCTATCACTGGAAAACGGGCAGGGCAGGGCAGAGCCGCTCGCTGCCGAGCACCAGGACAACGCGCAAGCCCAGCTCGTGCCCGCCAAGCCAGTCACGGGCTGGCAAAGCTGGCAATAACTGCCCTCCAGCAAGAAACACTCCCGAGGAGGTTTCTCCTTCGGCCGCTGCGCAGTGTGGGGCACTTTTACAGCTGAGGAGGCATCGCCTGTACCAGCGGCACCTTTAGAGAACAAAGGCACCTGTCAGGGCACCTTTAGAGAACAAAGCGCTTGGAGCAGGGCCAGTGCGAGCCCAAGGTGTTTGAGCAGCGAGCAGTCGGTTGCACGGTCTCAGAAGCCTTGGCAAAGGTTGTCAATTTGAGCCAAAGTCGAGCTCTTTTAGACCCCCAGCCTCCTCTTCCAGCCTCGACGAAGGGGAAACTTATTCCCTGCAGCACCTGTAAGTACTGCTCTCCCAAAGAGAGCTGCATTACGTAGGATTGAAGCGACTGCTTCTCCTGTTCTCACTGTAAATGTAACGAAAGCAGATGGGAGTGATCTGTTCACTTGGAGCTGGGGACTGAAGCGAGCACCTTTTATGTTACACCGAACAGTAACGCGTAATGTAATAGGTTGGGCTTTCTCCACTTCTCACACACAGGAAATCACATCAAAGCTGCTTCAGTAATTTAACACAGTCTGTTAACTTTGCTGAGTCATAAATGAAAAGAGGAGCCCGAGTTCCCCTACTATTTTCAACAATAGGTTCTGCAGGAGGGGAAGTTTAGGAAAAAGTTCAATTTTAAACCAAATGGAGCTGAAAAGCTGCAACAAGGAATGCTCCTGGCTCTCCTCACCTTCCCTCTTTCCCTCACATTCACTAATTCAAGCTCTCTGCAAATCAAATACTGAAATTCCATCACTAACATGAGTTTCTTCTGTTCTCAGACCATCACAGATGTGTTCCAAATGGAGAAAGGAAAAGGGAACATCCACAAGGTGCTCGCAATGAAACAAAAACAAAACTCTCTTTCCCGCCCTTCTCCTTCCGAAAAAGAGCAGCAAATAAACAACATGCTTAGTCCCCAAGAAAAAAGCAGATGTAGATGTAGCAAAATTGTCGAGCTATGTTACTTGGAAATCAAAAGCTAAAGCAATCTGCTATGATGCCCATAGAACAGTATTTTTGCTGAGTCGTATAAAAAAAAAAAAGAAAAAAAAGAAAGAAAATCTATACTGTCATCATCAGACAAAAAAATTGGACAGTTCCCTCCTCCGTTCCCCAAGTAAAGCTGGAGGCTACTCTTGCATAATCTTCACCTGCTGTAAAAATCAATGCACCTCTCACCGGCTTAGTATTAAATTACAAGTGCTTTCTGCATTGCTCACTCTTGGGGATCAAGACTACAGCTAAATCACGTTGTTTCTATGGATAAACACTCTGAAACCCTTTTCATCCACTCATAATTTCTGGGAAGGAAAAAAGTAAAAAGGTAGACCGATCAGACAGATCTTTCACTTTTCAACCTTAAAAAAAAAATACTCCATCAAACAAATAAGTTGTAAATATTCCTACGGGACACTTTTAATTTATGCCCTCGTATACTGGTGATATGCAAATAAATATTTATCCAAATAAATATTTACACACTGCATAGAAATAGTCAGTTACGAATTAGCCAAGGCAATTACTCAGCAATGGCAGATGCCTCTGAAGAGGGAACTGCCCAAGGATACAATGAAGGTAGGTCTCTTTTCACATCTTCCTATTACATCACTCTCTACCCTCTGCAACACCAAAGCTTGTTTTGCTGGCCAGAAGGCAGGCTTGTGTAAAACAGGTGCCACTTACTACTAGGAGCAGTGGTGATGACCAACCTCCTTTTGAGGTCTTTGTGTCTTGGCCACAGCAGCGTAGCCTCAATGACCTCCAGCCAGGATGGGGCTCTCAGACGGGAGCTGAATTTCCTATTGCTGGGTGCTTTGGCTGCTTGAAATCCAAAACCTGGCTGTTGTGGGAATTTGTATTCTACTGCAAAGAGCTTTATTGCAGGACGGGAGAAGCAGAGATGAAACAAACCTCCCAGCTTTGCAGGACTCTATCTTCATTTTCCTGAATTAGAACTTATGGAAGAAGGGCAGGAGGAAAAAAAACAACCACCACAACAGGAACAAAGAAACACCCTCGGGGGTTAGAGTGAAAAGAATTAAGTTACTGAACTTGAAAAGAAGGTCACAGAAACAAAGATTACAGGGGTGATTTTGCAAAGGGCAATGCAATGAAACTACTGCACAGCAACGTGTGTCAAGCCTGCACTTTTAACACTAGACTGGTGTCCTCCCAGGCCTAGCAAGAACATTTCCTGATCTGAGCTCCTGCTTATGAAGTGCAGGAGGTGCCTCTGAAACAGTCCCAAAGACCTATCTGGAGATGCAAGAAAGGGGTAAGCACACTGGCAAGTGTAACTCTGGTCTGTCATCCCTCATAAGGGGCTGGTGCTGGTCTCTGTCTCAGGGAATGACAGCTCAGGCCATCCACCCCAGGCTGGCAGCTCCTACATTTCTATAATAAAGTTCTTGGCCTGGTCATGTTCTGCACACCAGCCTTTTATCAATTGTGACTTTTAGCAGTTCACAATCATCAATCAATCAATCGTCACAATTGATAATCAGAGTCACCAGTTTACGAGTCGTGACTTTTAGCAGTTCATAACAACACAAGGCTGAGCACTGACCAGTTCTCTGCTTCAACATCCCTCGCTCTGATGTGCAAGATTTGGATTTGTGAAAGGTTACATTTAGCATTCACTGAAAACCAAAAAAAAAAATATCAATCATGCTACTGCCAAAATATTAATTTAATTAGTATTTCTTTCCCAAGACATATTCTGCTGAAGGGAAAAAAAAATTCCATCCTCAAATTAATTTTCTAAATATCTTTGATACCTTTGTGTCATCTTTACCAGGAAAGGGGCAGACGTGCTGGCGTATATTACCAACTAGTTAGGAAAATAATAGAAAGATATAATAAGATTTCAAGGATTGGGACTTCCTTTTGTTTTGTCTGCACACATCCTGATACGATGAGACTAGAGGAGATAGAGAATATGATTCAAGAAAAAGAATCAATTCATTCTGCCTCTCCAGCCTAGCTTAACTACAGGCATTTGAAAAATACAGAACCAGTTCAGGTCCTACCAACTACCTGCCCAGCACCAGGCTCTCCCAACGCCTGCCTCTCAAGTGCACTTCTATTAAAATGTTCCCAGCTGAAACAAGACCAAACCCCACCCAAATATTTCTCCCCTCCTCCCTTTCTATAGCTACCTTGGCACTCCCCAGGAGAAAATGGTAATTGCTGCTGGTGGGACCATTAGCTGAACCATCAAGCAATCCTGCAATTAGCCTCTAGTCAGAAGGATCAGTAAGCTCCACACACTATATCCCCTTTTCAAAGTAAAATTTGTTGTTGTTTTACGTTTGGTAGCCTCCATGAAGCAATAGTTACTATTGTGGACAAGGAACCTGATTATTTATCGTCTGAAATTCATCTGCCTGGACAGGTTATGATACATTTTGAGGATGGTGATGCCAAGAGACCTCTTGCCAGGATGCAGCCCAGCTGGACTACCTGCCCAACAGGCACTATTTCTGCCCCAAAAGACCTTACAGCCTTAACTTGAAACAAGGCACCATTAGAGTGGGATAAACCGCACAAAGCAGAGAAGAAGGATGTTGAGAAAGTAAGACATGCAAATTAAGTAAGTTACCCTTTATGGGCCTGTGGGCAATTGTTTACTTGAAAAATATACTAACAGTAATTATCCCCAGATAAATAACCAGATCCTAAGGGGTGAAAATAAAAGAGTATCTTGAGGAAGGATCTGTAAAGAAAATAAGTGTTGCTACTGAAGATTTGTAAGAACAGGGTAGACACATGTCTCAAAGAAGACAGACAGAACAGACCCACCTGGGGATGTGGCGATGGACTAGGAAGGACTAAAGGATTTCAAGGCCTCCTTCAGCACTATTTTCTACTCTGTCAAAAGGTCAATTAGTCTTACGGATTAACTACAAAAAAATATAGAACAAAAACCTGCAGCACTTGACTTTTTGCAACTTAATATTTGCTTTATAAACACACTTGAAGAAATAATGGGCTCAAATCTAAGCTTGGAGGAGTCGGAGCACTTCTGGGTTTGCTGTTGGCAGCTAGTTCTTGAAGATGTTACTCATAGATGTAACCACCAGTTGAGTGCTTTACTACAGAGACAGAGATTCAGTATTTTTTTCCCCACCACCAACAGAAACTACAGAGCTTGTTTCTTACTTTACAAAGAGAGTACACTCAAACTTTGAGCTTGTAGGGCAGGAAAACAAACCAAAATGGAAATACTGCCTTTCTACTCGGCTACATCTTTATTCACTATTTGCATTGTAAGTTGCTGACCATCTATCACAGCACATCAATAATGAAGATGCTTGTTTGACCCTGATGGTTTGGTCTCTTCCTATGTGCATACATAAAAAAAAATAATATTAAAAACCAATATATGTACATACGTCATTTAAAAAACCCTGATTTATATGCATGAATGAATGTTCATCAAGTAAGATGCTAATTTTCATTCCAAATAAACTACAGTCTATTAAAAAGAGAGTATTTAATTCACTTTTAGAGCCTTTTTTAAATAAACAAGCATCTCAACAAGTACAAAAATCCAACATGCTCCAAGGCAGTTTATGATATATCAGTACAGCATCTATACATTCAGTAATCTTATGGACTGTCACTATTTTTGTCTCATTGTCTCTTCAGGGTTGTTTAGAGAGCTCCTGTGCGAGCACTAACGAGAATAAGATCTCGCTGGGTGCAGGCAGTATTTATTAGTTTTTTTCTGCCCTGGTAAACATACAAACCAACTGACAAAATTAGTGACAGTCACAAAAAGCACAAAGATAGAAAGCATCAGGACATATGTAGGAAGGAACAAGAAGAGGAAGTAGAAATGTCTGAACAGCATCTTTCAGATGGGTATTACTTAATGAAATAGGAAGCCTCATATAAAAATAAGAAAAAATGTTAATGTTTTATCTTGGAGTAAGCATTTTGCTCACTTGGGGAGAATTCAGATGTAGGTCCAACTCACAGACCATCATAGAAATTTAATCAAATACCTATGTAAGAAGCTTAAAGTAAAAGCAAACTCAAAACCCCTGGATCTGTTTGAAGTCCTGAAGTCCAAGTTCATGTTCTGCCTAAAACACATCATGCAAATTCTACAAGATCTAACTTAAAGGAGAAAACGGGAACTTGTGGTGGTAGCTTTTCCACATTTATCNGAGAGAATATACCCAAGTCATAGTACACTGAAGTGACAAAAGCTATGAAGCCTGGAAAGGGAAATAAAAAGGAAATTCCGCAAAGCTCACTGGCTATAGAACTCCATCCTCAAACAACCGTTAGATGCCAATTAGGATCAAAACTCTGCCAGTCCGTTTGCAGGGATTGTAAAAGAAGCTGCTGTGCTTTTCCACGGATTGAGTCGATCAGACTAGTCTTGCAAGATGATCGAGGCAAATATCAAAAGATTTTTAATTTGCAGAAAGGTAATTCTGTTGCCGTTAGACACGTGCATTGCACTCCCATATCAAAAAGGTGTAATTGAATTAGCGCCCAGTTTGGAAGCTGCGTAGCAAGCAACCTAAATGACAATTTAAGTCACTTAAAAGACATTTAAGTCATTGATTCCTAAAGGACTTTACAGTCTGAAAGATGAGACCTAACATGCCAAGCAGATGAATACACAGAGGAGGCTCAAAGAAAGGGCAAGAACATCACAGGAGATGAAAGGCAAAAATTATCAAGCACTGACTTTCACAATTTCTTTTTGTGGAATGTTCTGAGGAAACCATATGTGGCATTTAGTGAGTACAGCATCAGCTGTTACTGGACTGATGCTTTCGCTTTGAGGTGGAGGAACAAATCCTCCAGCTCTGCAAACGTGATTCAGAAATGAAACGGATTCACGGCCCTCAACTGTCTAACATATCCTCCGCACGATGTGGCCGTAGAAAATTGGGACTTGTTGCCCCTTTCTAACCTCCTCATGCATCAGCTTGGAAAGGCTCCTTTAACGGCCGACTCTACGCCCAGCGATACAAATTGCCTGGACAACTGTGCCAACACAAAACCAGATACAAGTTGCTACTGCACATGACCTGGAGATGTTGATGTCCTCGTTAGTTCGTAATGATCTTGGACTGCCCCTGTTAATTCAAATTACCTTGTGTTTGCTGCAGAGAGATTGCACACAGACAATTAACGCAGATCAGCTGACGCATGGTAACTCGTTCCCGCAATGTAATTTGTTTAGAGGCTTATGACTTAGACACACATTAGTGTGATATCAATATTTATTATCTCCATTATTAAACAACAGCCTTGAGCCACAGCTTTCAAACCCAATCTTCTTCCTCTCTGCAAAAAGGCTGTGAATCAAGGCATCCTCCGAAAAGCAATCCTTTGCTCTGGTTATCGGGATGTTTTCACAAGTGAGTGGCTCTTGGACTCCTCAAAATTCAGCAACTCTTCCCTGTTCCTCTTGATGGGCCAGAAGGCTGCTCTAAGCTTCATTACCTCTTGCTCACCACAGTAGAATTTTGCCCCTGAGCAATAAAAATGATTGTTACGGACGCACAAAAAAACCCAAAACAAACCAATGTACTGTAGACATCTGAGGAATGTCACCGAACCTTAAATATGGCCCCAGAGCTAAGACAGCCTTTGGGAATTGGTATGTCTTTAAGACAAAACAAAACAAGATAATTAAAATAATAATATGTACTTGGAGGCAAAAAATGATGCCTTAAATAGCTCAGCTCTGTGACACCCTTCAGTCTGCAGGCTGAGTAAATCCTTCCTGGTGTTTCTAGGGTGAGATTTCCAAAGATGACCACAGCACACAGCGATGAAGTGGCAGCAAATCCAAATAGACTTTGGGGGGGTCCCTTACTTGCCTTCCATATTCAGCGCTGTTCTGGACCTGCCAAGTAACGGAGCTGCTCACCTTGTGAGACACCAGTGTAAACTATTTGCTCAGAAGAGCACAGCCACACCAGGTACCTGCCTGTGGTCTGGATGGAGGACAACAAAACCAGGGAAAAAAAAGCCCAGCATTTGGCTTGCCTGTCGCCTGCGTGACTGACAGACAAAGATCCATAACAGTGACTACTGTATCTTGGAGGGGGGGCAGGGGATCAAGGAGGTATTATAAGAAACATTATTTTAAATGGTTCATGGAAAGGACAAGGGGCACACACATCAAGCAGCCATCTGAGCAACTCAGTGCTTAGAAATTATCAAAATGGAAAGAAAACAGATTGCATCCTGAGAACAACAGAAACCATTAAGCAGAGAGATGGAATGATCTGTGGAGCTGGGACTGAAAGAACAAAACCAAACAACACTTTGACATAGCAGAGTCTTGAAGAGAAAGATGAAAAAATAACTAGCTTCTGTCTATGAATTCTGTCTAAAACATTTTCAAACTCTTAGAGGTATTTGCACTGGACTATAAATAAAAGAATAGTTTCAATTTTCTACTTGAATGCCGCTAAACTAACATGCAAGTATCCAGACACAGAGCACAGGATTGTTTGATTGTGCTTCCTAGATTTCATTTCTAGGCTAGGAAAGTACCTGATCCCTTGGCTGAAATTTTTATTCTGAATGCATCCAAATATTTCTCTTGAGACAAAAAACTTCCAGCAGTCTCCTCTGATTTTTCTTACTACCATCACACAGTTGAGAAGTTAAGTTGTAGGCAAGCTGACAGAAATGAGTGGAAGTGGACTGAACACAGCCACCAGCTGGTCAAATGGCACAGAGCAGAAAAAACAGAGCAGTAAGTAACATTTAGTCCAGAAATTATTTTCTGCGTGGCACGTGCCCATTTGCAACCTGACCTTTGCCCACTGTGGTTGCAACTATTTCAAACAATCAACCAGGTTTTGTTAACAATTGCATAGCACTTATAAGCTTCTAAAAAGAAATCATTTCAGGAAACTGAAGAAATTAAACACCTGTGAAAGTATTAAAGGCTTCCCAGTAAAGCATTAAAAAATAATAAATAAATGCAGTTAGTACCCTACCGTACCGAGAAATGAGAGAAGGCTTTTCTCATCTTCTGTGCTGCTATCCAGCCATTCGGCCACATCCCCAGGAGAAAGAAGACTCATTCTCCAGCCAGAAAACTTTTCCATACAGAAACCGAGAAGTGAACGAAGCAGGGTAGGAAGGGTGGGGAGGAGCTGATGATCTTGGGATTCCAGTACTCCAGTTATTGTCTACACTGACAACATGAGAGCGTGAGCCTGCCCGGTTCTCTCAAGCCTACATCTGACAGCCTGTACTGACAAAGCAGGCATGGGTGGGAGCAGTTAGTGGGATACTTGTTGTCCCTTTGTGTCAGGTTTTCGGTCCGAGCAGGAACAGAAAAGCAGCAAAAAAATGGGGAGCGGGGGAAAATGAAGTTTTTAAATCCAAAAGAGGTAGCAGGTTGTGACGGAATCAGTTTAAGTAAAAAGAAGAAATAGGTCTCGGTGCTGAAGAAGCTCAAATAAGTCAGCACAATAGCTCACCAGCTAAGTGTATGATATCCCTATCGCTCCCTGTAGTGTTGGCTTTGTTTGTAGGCTCAGGTATTATGCTTTATGCTAAAAGCAAACCCAGCAAGCTCAGAGGCAATTTAAATACCCTTCCCAGCACCAAAGAGCCTGCGTCCCCCTGTACACAAGCCCCTTCCCGCTCCAGCTACTACAACAGCATCCCAGCCTTTCTTACAATGAATTTGTTCATGCAATGGCAGGTTGATCAATCTGTGAATAGGAAGCTCCCCCGCCTCCCTCTCCCCTCCTCCTCCTGCATGGCGGCAGCATTGATCGGCAATAATGGAATCTGCTCTTGACTGCCAACGGCAGCGGCAGAGAGGGGGGTCTGCTCTTCTTCCTCAGCATCAGGACTTCAGCCTCGACTGCAGTGGGGCAGATGGGAGCCAGGTAAGGAGAGCGCGGTGTTCTTGGGGGTTCAAAGAAGTCATCAGCGCTAACGGTCGGTTATTTATTTCAGACACACACACTAAAAGATAAATGGGAAATAATTCTGCTCTGTCTAGACAGCGAGCTTGCTCCGCACAGCTTCGCAACCAAGACTTGTCACTGTGACTTTATGAAGGGTCAGGTTTAATTGCAGAGGATTTATAGCATATGATTTATTCTACACAAAAGAGCATTTTACAGGTTTACACATGCACGAGCAGAGACAAATCCCGGTAACTGACGGACTCCTGGGCCCCACAAATCAAAATTGCCTTTGTCCTCAGAGGATGGAGCTGATGCTGTGATCAAACTGCACTCTTTAAAGAGACAGCTGCCTTTTGTTTCCCCATTTTCTGAACCTGTCTTCATTTTAAATAATTTATACAGTTGCCAATCCCTATCACAAACCAGGACACTTGCTGACCACTGACTAAAACCCAAGCCAAAAGCAGTCACAACAAAAAGCCATTAGATCAGCAAAGGAAAGAATTAGATACCAACCAAGAAATGGAAAAAAAAAAAAAAAAAAAAAAGAAGAGCTATCAAGTCCCAGCAGGGAAGAAAATTCCAATTACTAAGACAAACTGTAGCAAGTATTGTTTGTGCAGGACAGATATTTTCATAAAACACCTGCCAGGCAGGGCAGATGCTCTACAGATTTCACAATTAATGAGGGAACATGGGACAGGGGTGAGATACCACAACAGCACGGAAGACCCAGGCCAGCAGTCCTCCTGTTCTCACTGAAAAGGTACACGCCTCCACCCCCAATGCGAGCAGAGGGATAAAAAAGAGAGATTTCCTACATAACATAACATTCAATGACAGAAAGACATCAGGTGTATTCTGTCACTCATGCAAAATATAACTGGTTTTGTTTTTTTTTTTTTGACAAAAATGAGCTTTTCCAACAAATTTCACTCCGTGTGTGTGAGGATCATATGTTGTCCAACTTCTACAAGTAGAATTTTCTTTATGACTGTGCAAACTGATGGCATAAATCTACTTCTAATAAGAATGGAATTAAAAAAAAAATCAGAAAAAAGGATTAGATAGCTATTTTCTTCTATCTGGTTGGTCAACATGGAATAAAAATTTCACCTTCTTCCTTTCAGCTTTCCATGAAACAAATACTGTGTCACAACCACCTGTCCTTCCATTAAAAACTGGTTTAATTTGCAATATTAACTATTAACTCCATAAATAATAGGTTCTAGAGAAAACAAAGTTAAGAGTATTGATTTCCCATGAATGCTTAGCAATTTTGCATCCTTTCTAGGAGTACAGATTATATACAGATCCTGTTTTCCTCCTTAGCTGCCTCATCTTGTATCATAATTTATCTTTATTCATCCCTTTCAATATTTTATAACGTTCATGATAACAGGAGAAGCATAACAAATATCAAATATGAGGTTGGCTTATTTGAGGATTTTAAAATGTGGGAACATTAAAACCTTTGTAAAAAATGGAAGCAGAGCTGGCAAGGACTTCAGTCAGTCAGGAGGATGTAACTAGGAACTGAATGAGCATTAAAGTTTTTCCTATGCAGACCTCTCCTGTGCATTATCCTTCCTGGGGCAAGACACAGAGAGTGGGGAAAAAACCTGCAGAAGTACCTCCTATTTATCTAGAAGTACCTATTTATCTCCCTTTTGTGTGGTTTAACAAGTGACAATACCACATAAGAAGCCTGTCTGCAATGGACTGTCAGAAAGTGGAGATATACACATCAGAACAAAAGCACAAATTGAACACTCCTTGTAAGAAAGTAAATCCACAAACACAATCTCCCATTAGAAATCCAGGAACTTGAAAGTGATAGACAGATGTAGAAGAACCGCTGGCATTTAGAAACATCAAATCCATCAACTTTAAAAGCAGAAATAATGATTACAACCATCTAACCTGGCTTGGAACACCTTTAGAACATCACCCAGTGCCTCTCGCCCATTCACTGCATTAATTCTAGTTGAATAAAGACACATCTTCCAAAAAAAAGGGACATCCAACTGTAAACGGACAATGCAAAGACATGAAGATCAGCCTGTTCCCTTGGTAAGCTGGTCCAATGGTTAGCAATTTGCCCCTTGTTCCAAAAATAAATGTATCCAGCCTCATCTCCCAACTAGGCACTGGTTACCATCTGTATGCTTTGATACTCCACATTATCAAACTCTGGTAGCAGAAATATTCCCCTGGTTACCACCTTTGAATACCTACTTTCAAACACTCACTTCAGAAGTATCTTGAAACTGCTCTGTAGCACCGGTTTTAATTTTTAAACCTTTTTCTGATCCAGAGATGAAACTTGCCCCACAACCGCAGGAGGGATGTAGTGCAGGTCTCCCACAGGCAGGAGAAACACTGCGAATAGCTTCTTAAAATTTGTCTTTCTCCACCTTAAAGCAGGTGGAGCTTACCAAAAGCCTTCAAAAAGCCTTGTCCAAATTTTCCAGGACAGCCAGTTTTTGAGAGAAGCTGCAAATGAGCATGAGAGGAATATTCAAAACATGACTGACTTATTTTTCATGCAGTGAGAGCTACCTACACTGAAAAAAAGCTTGTTGAACCAATACAAATACAGATACAAATTGCTCTATCGGTCAGAGCAGACGTATGCAAAATGGGAAAATATAGAGAACAGGTGAGAGGGATCAGCAAAGTAGTCACTAAAAAAAAAAAGCCAAAAAGCAAGAGTAAGCTGCTAATCTCTGCCTTAAGAGACTGCTGTTTGCAGAGTTAGCATGGGTAGCTGTACAGAATATCAGGTGGAAACACAGGAAAACTCCTTCAAAGTGTTGGATTCATCTCCCTCATCCTTGAGTTCCAAAACCAGACGAGTTCACAAGGTTGAAATTTTAAAAAAGCCCTTATGTTTTGGAACCTCTTATATAAAGGACTCGCTCAGAACTTGTATACATCCCCAACTGGTAATTCTTTGCATTACCGTCAGCAGCTGAGCTTCTGCTCCTTTCTGCAGTTGTCAGAAATGTCACCCTCCTACAGGTCTGATTTTGAGACCTATGAAGCTAAGCAGCTTTGCCACCCCGTGGATTTAAAAATTAGCATTCTCGAGAAGGGAAACTACACAGAAGCACGAGCACGCCGATTTTTTCTACCGAAATTTGAGTAAATGATAATTCATAATATATGCAAATAATAGAGCACAGATGCCTTCTGGTGCAGATGCTTTGTAAGCACAAAGTCGCAGTAGTATTATAAATCATCATGTATTAATGTTCTCTGTGAGAGGCACTTACAAGAAGAGGAAAAATGGGTCTTACTTGCACCAGGGACAGACTCTGACGGACTGATTGATGGATATTGCTATAGTCAGTAGATGATGTCTTCACAGCAATAGACATCAGATACTGTACACCCAAGTCATTCTTATTAAAATGTTTTACAGCTAATTTAGGAGTGAATACAGACAGGATATTGGTGCACTTGAAAAATGAAATGCTCCTTCCAGAACAGGGACACAGTGGGCTGGGAGAGGGCAAATTTTTTTTTCACAGAACTCAGGCAGGCAGAGACATATAAAATAGCTTGCCAAGGTTACAGCACTAGTTAATTCACAGGAAACAACAAACACCCGCTTCTCCTGGACCAATGTCATATTACCAGACAGAACTACTCACCTCTATACCTGCCCATTAGGAAATAAATAAAGTTACCCGAGTCATTTTGCCCCAGAAAAACACAAAGCAGTGATAACTTTCCAATCCTATTCAAGGTCACAGCATGGAAAAAGCAAGCTAGCTTGGAAATAAGTTTCCCAGATACCTAAAAATGTCAGTTCTATATGTAAAAGACTCTGTTTCCCAAGTTAAACAATTTTAAATGCCTGTCTATAATGAAAGTCATTTTGTTTTGAGAAACGGTATGGCCGTAGGACAACCTTCTAGCCACACTACAGTCTAGTTCAAGAGCATCCAGATGGACAAGGCTGAGGAACTCATTGTGTGCTATGGAGCCATGGGGGAAGGATTCACCATTATTTTATGATATGGAAAACTTTTTGGCTTAAGCTACGGAAGCAAAACCAGGGTGTAATAGCGTGACACAATCCTATGAACAAGCTACGAGCAGCGCAACCGAATCACTCTGTTGCAACGTGAATCAACGTTAGATTTACATCTCACATGAGAAGATGTGGATTGCCCTGTTGGAACATGACTGAGTACACAGAAAGCCCTTCTTATTACAAAATAAACAAACACATAAATGGATAGGACACTCAGGTCTCTCTTTAAGCCAGGCCATTCTGTCGTGGGAAGTGAAATTGTGGTGATGAAGGACCAGCCCACACATACACACGATTGTCTAGTGTTTTATCCTTTCAGATTGCTTTATGAAGTGATTTTAGCAGTCAGTGATCTTTAGCACTCACTCTAAACAGCTCCCATCCAGCTGAAGATGGCAACCTCTACATGCCACAGCCCTGATGCAATATTATCTTTTACCAGGGTAACAATTCCCCTTACTTTCCAGAGGGAACATCACCACTATCCTTCCAAAATACAGCTGAGATCTGAGATGTTAACTTAGTGCTTATGCAGGAGGAAGGCAGAGCAGTGAGGAACCCAGGGGCAGTGGAATCTGTGCCTGCTGACAGCCTGCAAAGATAAATAGAGACAGAAAAGCTCAAAATGAAGGTGAGAAAAACAACCAACCTTGAAGTTCTCTGGTATACGATAATACAGCAAAGAGCTCCCTTGCACAGGTGACATTTTAAATAATGTCAGGAAGCTATTGCTGCTTTTAGTTTTGACAGGACCTTGGTGACAAACAGGTCAGCAGCTGACATGAAAATTTAAACTAAACCCAAAGCAGTTAGTCTCTGTAGAGCTCTTTCGAGCCCACTGAGCCGCCCTAGCAAAAATCACCTGGCCTCTTGGCTGCTTGGTCATAGTTCACCTTCACGGAAGCCCAGCAGCAAGTCCCTACCACAAGCACTTCAAGAATGGCTAAGTATGTAAGTTTAGTCGTGGGCCTCTCAGACAAAATTCACTTAAGTTGCTTCACTTGGACACAGAGAACGACACTTGCCAGCACGGAAGGTGGCTTAGATTACCCTTGCAATGTAAAGATACATCTGGCTGCCTACATGAATGTAATCAATGCATCAAAACGTCTTCCGTAAGACCAAGCTATGTCTTATGAGGCCTCCCATGACATTGCGTTTCCTTGGTGCATATGAACTATGTTGAGTATATGTGATAGCTTTCAGGTTAAAGAAAGGTTAAAAAAAAAAAAGCTGTCAGAAACATACGAAGCTACTTGTTAAGGAGCTGAATTTTAAACTCCTTTTAAAATGAGCCTTCAATTTCCCCATAATATTTTCCTCCTGAACATTCCAACACAATAACATAAATAAGATGGCTTTTTTTAGCAGGATACCTGCCCCAGTTCCCTCTTTAGATCCCAGTGTTGTGTTCTCCTGGCAGAACTGATGCAAAGCTGTAACACTGTAGGGACTGGAGATTAATCCTTCGTGTTGCTGACTGCACCCACCCACAAAACAAAGTTTTGCTGACTTTAAGAGTATACACTCCTATACTTTTTTTCCTCCAGGATGTATTAATAAAGAGATGCTCGAGGAGAGCAGGAAGGCTGGGAGGCAAACCATCAGTTGAAGGTCAGGGTGAGCGGGATACGTACCTGCAACCCACATCGCAGACAATGTCCATCTCTGTGTAAGGAAAGAAATTTGGCTCTATCTAGAGGCCAAGGAGGAAAGCATGGAAGGAACCATCACACTGCTCACGTACAGCAAGAAAGATGCAGTCTTAAATAGTCTTTAAAAAATTGCTATCATTCAAGAATCGGAAATTTACCGTGATTTTGGTTCTTGGGCATGTTAACCCTAAGTAAGCCAGTTCCATAAATCAAAAGAACTAGCAAGAGGAAAGTTTTACTACTATATGTCAAACCATCCTGTTATTGTTGTCCACTTGCCCATGGAAAACCAATTTTCCAGCATTACAAAACAGCTGCCTAAACGGAAGCACTATGAGCTCTGACACAAGTATTTCTGCTGGGGAGAACTGTTGATTTTTCAGAACTTCACTGATGAAGCAACCCTGGGGCTGGGTTTTATTTCCACACCAATGTTGTTACATTTTAGTACTCAGTCCAACTTCAGGTATCCTCAGCAAGCCAAGCGACTCCGCAAAATTACGCTGCCAGCAGTATGGTACTTTGTAAGTATCTATTAATGACTACTCTAAAAACGTTAAGCTAATTTAATTCCAAGTTAGGGTCAAGACATTATTTACAGAGCCATCCACTCTGGAGTGCTTTCTCAAACTGTGAACCATATGTCTCATGCAAAGAGACATCTTGCATTAAAGTATGAATGCATCCAGCTACGTGTTTAACGAGCAATATGTAAAGACTACTTAATTTTGGATGCTGGTATTCGGGCGATGACTTTTTCCCCCAAGAATGCGTTCATGAAGAATACCTTCTGTATTCTTTCCCTCCAACTAAAACCATTCAGTGTTCAAAACAAAGAACAGACTGAAAATATCCCGGAAACATGAAACTGTGGAAAACAAACCAACCCCCAAGTTTCCCAGATTTGCCAAGCACAAAGATTGATACTGGAGCCCTTGCTCAGTAACACTGGGAAGGTGACAGCTTGAAATAAAGTGAGTCTCAAGCACTTCAGTTTAAAAAAGGATTTCAGAGCTAGCATCTTTACTAGAAATGTTATGTTAGTTATGAAGTTACTTAGCATTAGAAAACTTACTTTACTGCTAAGTGTGAAAGAAAAATGAAGAAGCCCTGAGAGGTGTCAAACCTTGAAGAACGGATGAAGAACATAAAAAAGATCAACACGGAGAGTCTAATCCCCTGTCCACTGAGCACAGTTATATCATCTGCTTTACACACCGGGAGATCCATCCCAGAAATCCAAGAGCTCTTCCATCTTCTAGAGTTGTGTGAAAGAGGAATGGGGAGGGATTTTGTGAACTTGGATACTGCGAGGACTGAATTTGCCAGTGATACCAGCATCACAATGGTTTTCTGAACAAGAATTAGAACAAAAGTAAACTTGGAGTATTGGTAAAGCTTAAACATGACCAAGACAAAAGCTGGCAAGAAAAACACTATTTTTGTAGAGCTACTGGAAGGAAAACAGCAAAAACTAAATACAAACATTTGCTGAGCAAAAAAAAAAAAAGCACCAAGAGCATAGTTGCCTTCTTTCTATCCCCTAGACCTGCATCACCTAGCAGTAGTCTGAGAAAAATCAACATTTCCAAGCAAGGATTTTATCTGTTCTCAATCATTATAAAGGAGCTTTATTAGAAACACAGACAAGAAGCATGTAGCATGTGCTGGATTTTTCAGAAGTGATACTGGAACACCATGGGAAACATGTCTGCTAAATAATTCTTCCGGGTGTAACCAAGAGGGACAGGTACCGTGCCCAGGGTGGGCAATCTGACAGGTTATTACTATCCTTGAGGCCTCAACTGCTCAATCCCTTGTACTTCGAGATGCTGACATGCTATGAATTATTAAAAAGAGTAATCAAGCAGGTCAGTTTTCGGGGAGAAGGGACACCTTGCACTAAGCTGTCCCCAGGAATGCAGCTGCAGGCAGGCATGGAAAAGGACATTTTTTCTTGCTCACCTTGATAGTTTGCACGACTCACGTCTTCAAAAGTGCTGAATTTTGCCCAAATTGAGAAGAAAAAGAAAAAAAAAAGGCAAGTGAAAATAATTGATTACAGCAGTTTTGTTGGAATGCTACCATCACTCATCTGGGGCTCTACTATGACTTTCTGACTTACTGATTTTCCTTGGGCATATACTCATATTCCCAGAGCAGGGAAACAGCCAGGAATGATATTTCTTATTTATACTAAGTTGCTGGGATGACATCTTCAACTAGCAAAGAAATGAAAGAACAACTTAGTGAGGGCTGGGGTTCGGGTGGTGCCTGGCTTGGGGGTTTTTTTTGGCTTTCTGTAACTAGAAATGCTCACATAGATAATAGAGAACTACAATCTTCAGACGAACAGTTTCAGATGAGAGAGAACTAAATGTCTTACCATTCAGTCTGTAACATTCTGGTGCCATCAGAACATGGAAGACCCACACAGATGGCTCCAAAGTATTTCGGGAAGTGATTCAAGATGATCAATCTATGATATTCTACTGACCATATGAATTCTTTAGCTCCTGGTCAGATTACGTAGGAACTGCCACCCTATTCCACCAATTTAAGCATTCTTTACCCTCTTCCTACAAGGTAACAGCTTTATACAGCACTCCCACAACGAGTTCAACTTGCTTGTTTGCAGCATGAACTAAATACCAGCGATTCTTGCAGAGCAGGGTTGAGGGTGCTGTGCCAATAGGCAGTTTTACTCCGCCCTGAGGTCACCACTCACTCGCTCCCTTCACATGCCAAGAAACCACAGCTTTGCCGACACCAAGTGGGAGTCGAACTCTTCTTCTTTGGCACAAGCAGAAAAAAAAACAAAACAAGAAAACTAATTCACAATAACCTGTACTTTGAACACCAAATCACGAGTCAGAAAGCCACCACCGAAAATCTGTCAGCGTCTAGCAGCCCGGAAGCGCGCTGCCACTTGCCCTTACCAGGCATGCAGCAGAAAAGCAGGAGCATTCCAGAGAACGCGTGGTTATGACCAGCAATATGATTTCCTATCCCTGCCTATGAATCATGTGGGCTCACTCCCTCTTACTACTCCATTCCACCTGTGTTGATAGGAATACAACGTTAATCTCTATGTAAGCATCAAAATGAGGCAACTGCCAAAGCCCAAGGCCTTCCCAAACACGACAGAGCTGTACAAGAAAGGCAGCACATAGAGGGTTACATATTTTTTTAATCTGTTTCCAAATTAGGGACTAAATTTAGCGGTGAAAGAAGGAAACAGCAAGGTAAGAGACTGGGCAGTTCAGGGAATTTTTACAAGGACATACCAAGTCCTCCATCTTGTGGACATGGGCTTAATTTCTTACTGACGCAGTTATCTTAAAGATTCTTCTTGGACACTCTGGTGAGAGTTTCCCTGGAGAACACAGTTGACATTTTAAAACCACCTTAGGAGATACCAAAACCAGGCTTTAAAAGCATGAGTGCTGTGAAAGCCAGCATTAGAATTATGCTGTATTTTGTACATTTGTCAATTTTCCTGTAGCCTGGAATCAAACAAATGGGGGGACAATTACAGCCTTTATTCTAGGAAAAGGACTTGGCCTTCACAGTTTGAGTGCGACTGAGGTTGAAAATCTGACTGAAGCCTACTTCAAAAAGGATCGAAACAAGCAGGAAAGTGAATTAAAAAATATATATATTTTTAATCTTCCCTTTCCCAAGCCAGACTCACATTTTTGAGTACTTGTGGTTGGCGCCATTTTTGGAGGCTGCCGAGAGGCCTACAGTGGAGTAGCTTCCCATCTCCAGCAGGTGTCCACGCCCCTGCACTGCCTCCCTAAAATCCCTACTGAGCACACTGCAGGTGCAAGGGGAAAAAAAATAATGCAATTTTGTGTCATTCAGGGCAGATCCACTGCCCCAGGAGCAGCACCGGTCAGCTGTGGAAGGAAACTCTGTCCCGACTCACCGTAGCTATTCGTAAGCTGCCATCATCTGCTCAGATAATCAGTGATTACACAACCCCACAACCCAATTTTTGCAGTTGTGTTTACGACGACACCATTTCCCATTAAACTCATAACACAGTCAAAGTCTGTTGACCATTTAACGTGCAGAGACAATGCTGTTGAAGCTGTAAGCACTGACTGTAGTTGCATCATTTGCTTGATGACTTCTTGAGCAGATTTCCCTTTCCCTTACTAGAAGCAGTCACCCATATACGTCGAAAATTAAATGGACGGGGATCATTAGGTCTCCCTTCTGCCATTGGCCCAGTTTCAAATCAGACCATTATTAGCTCTCTTAAAAACCATTTGTGCTGCCTGATGCCAATTAACCAAGAAATCGAGATAAAAGGAAGTATTCCCTTTGTGGAGAATTAAAGCTTTGAAAAAAAGTACGTACCTCTGCAGGCTGACAAATGAATCTGCCTCTTGATGCCAATGAGCCATTTACAAATGCTGTCCATATCCTGCATTTTGCTGTCTCACAGAATTCTCTGACTTCCAGTATCACAGAGCTGGTGCGATACTTGCTCCCAGACATCAGCAAACGGCAAGGAGGAGGTCAAGTCTCCGTGTACCAGAATGCCCCTTCCTCCTGCTTGTGTACCAACGAAGCTGATTTGTTCCCATGAGCTTTACAGAGCCATGACAGATCTTTCTGACAGAAGTCACCTCAAGTATTTGGTATAATTACGCCGTTTTCCCCTCCCCACAGATTTTGAGAGAGAGAGAAAGAGCGAGAGCACCCACAGAGTTATCAGATAAAGCCGAGCGCAACACGAAGAATTCGCAGGAATGTAAGTTGCTCACGTTTGCCTTCCAGAACTCCCCAGCATTGTATTTTTAATTCACTACCCTATTAACATGTTAATCGTATGAAAAAGCTCCAAAAAGAGACAGGAAATTCTAAAGGGCACCTCCTGGTAACCACCCTAAAATCAACTAAATGAAAACTTGGAAGAGACGGGGACTGTGTTGCCTTGAGCTCGGCTGATTAGTTTGCCAAAAGTTTGCTTGTTTTTGAACGAAACACACATTTGTCCAAAAAAACCTAAGGCAGGAGGTTTTCATTTTCTGATCATGCAATTCAAAAGCAGCTGCGCAACAACCTCATTGGTTCAGGCTAACAAAAACAGTCTCTCCAAGTTTGCAAATTAGCATTCTCCTTGGTCTACAGCTGAGGAGGGAAATGACTAAGGAGGACTTCATAATCAGTACCTATTAAAGGATGAAGGCAGAAATAAATTTAACTCAGGAGATTCCATTCCTGGCTTCCTTAGACAACATTCACTGCTTTTGTAGCTACTGAAAAAATGTCTTAACTGTATCAAAAGGCATGAAATGTAAAAGCTTTCCCAGCTTGCTATCACTTAACAATACATTTTAAGACAGAACCTGTTAGAAAAGCAAGCGGCGTTACTACGGCAGTGCCCTTTATACTGAAAAGAAAACAATCCTCTTGTCTTTATGAGCAACCTGTAGGATTCCCTGAACTGCTTTGATTTACCATCACTTGCTGGAGGACAGGAAGCAATGTTGGCAATATCATATGCTAAAAACATCACGCAACACCAGCCACAAGTGAACGCTGGAAAAAATATTCCCACAGTGTGCCCTTGAAGAATGATGTCTGGCCTTAGCCAGAAATCCAGCGTCATATAAAAATGTACTGACCCAGGTTAGGTAAGCAAAGGCTTCCAGGGAGAGGCAGAAAAGTCAATCTAATGATTTAAGTCACAATAAACCAGGTTTTTAATTTTGAAAGCCAATTCAAAAACCCCACTTTTCTCATCTTCACATCTACATGACGTTTGGATACTTCAACATAATTTCTGTGCCAGTGAGCAGAAAAGTACCAACAATCCACTTTTCCATTCATCCATGTAAATATCTCTTTAGAAACCTGTGTATAAACCTGAAATACTGAGGATAAGAATTGATACACCCACAACATAGAAAGAAAATCTTAAAGCTTCTGGCTGCTCTAAGTCAAACCACTTTAAATATCCAGGTGAAAAATACCTCTGTGCCTCCTACCCAGTCCCGCCTAACTGGAAATACTGCAGCAATACAGTCCCCCATTTGCATGGCTCGTGTCAGGAGAGATCTCTCTCACCTGTGAACTGCATTCTGCGGTAATCCCAACACCTCTACCATGGTCCTGCCACCATGCCAACCGGAAAGCCAGCGCTGTAGCCTCCGCGCGCTCCTCTCCCGCGCTGTTTTTTCTCTGCCTCAGAGGGTTTGGAATGTAGAAAAGCCAGAGCTGAAGCCCGTGGTGAGAGCAAGGCTCTATTCAGCTCCTTGGCTCGAGTCGAACAATAGCCGCCCTTCGGTAGGTTGCTCGCTCGCCTTGCCTCCCCTCACAGCGGATGGGATGGGATGCGTGCCGTCCTCCCTGCAGATAGCGACATAATCTACCCGAGATGGGAAGACACTTCATTTTTCCCTTGTCCCAAGGGAGAGTGGGGGAGCTGAGAGACGGCGCAAGCACTCAGGGTGGGGTGGAAGGGGGTGTGGGCAGGAGGAGACTCCTGCTAAGTGAAAACATGTCCAATGTGGAGAAAAATTCAGGGATTTCAAGCAGCTGACTCCAAGTCTAAAATCAGCTACAAGGAAACTTAAGAGGCTGATATCGCTGCATGCACTGTCCGGACGATGAGAAGTCAGTCAAGACGAAAACCTGGTTTTGTCAGCCGAACAAGGAACCACATCTGAACGTGGCTGACAAAACCGCACTTCACTGGAAGATGTTACCCCACTTCAAATGTCTCTACAGCTTCAGAAATACGAAGTACCAAAAAAACTCTGGAGAGTCGCTTAAACAATGAACTTTCCTCCTCCTTTATTTCTTGTGCTGATTTTTCTTTTTTAAATTCAGTCTAAGATCTATGGCTTTGAAAGCAAAATGGTGAAGTCTGATACCAAAAGCCTTCTTCCTGAGCTCTGCTCCTTTTTATTTTAGACAAGCTGAGAGCTGAACTTTCATGTACAGCACTGCTTTAAAATAAAAACACAGAAGCTGCTTTTTAAAGCGCAAAAGAAACAAAAAAAACCAAACCAAAACCCTACACAGTTTGGCTACCGCTGCCATCATAACGCCCTTATACATCACAATGTCCCTGCTGTGAACAGCGTGTCAAGTTGGATCAGTTAAAAGTCCACGGTTTGCTTCCCAGCCGATCCCACCTGCCAGCCGGGGACTGGAGCAGACAAGCACACACACAAGAGGAATGCAAAGTTGTTCAGCCTGTTGCTAAACAGGCTAAAATTGCTCGCGAAGAGCCAAGCGGCTCTGCGCTCGCTCTGACCTCCTGCAGCTTTTCAGAGAGTGCGTTTGTGCGGCCGAGGGGCTGAACATACCTGTTTTACTCTAATTTTGCCTCTTGTTTGCTACACAATATTCTCCTGATTCAGCCCTTTTTTCCACTCATGCCACCCAACTCCTTTTTTTTCCTCCCTGGATTACTTAAGATGAGCTTCTGTAGATTCTCTTAAGCAACAAATCTCCCACACCCTCGCTGTGTTTCTCCTGGAAGCAGCAGTAACTTCAGTCACCCTATCACCCCCTGCCAAGGCTCACGTGAGAAATCCACTTGAAAAGTAAAGCCTCAGCGCTTGGGAAAGAAACTTTTTGAACGTGTGCCTAAACAATATCGACTGCAAAATAAATACTAGAAAATTATCATTGTTCCCTCGCCCTCTAAAGGTGATCACTAAACTGCACCTAGGGATCCTGCACCACCATGAGCAGCTCAAAAAAAAAAAAAAAGTCACCCCTCAAAAAAAACAAAACCTACCAACCCAGACCCCTAACAGCAGTATAACAAAATAGTGTCTCTGAAAGACAAATCGGTTTGACCTGATGCTTAGAAATGTCTAATTACCGGAAACAGCAGGGGCAAAAAACGGTCTCATGATCTCAGTTGAGCCAGATTTTGCAAAAAAAACCAAAAACAAAAACACAACAAAAAAACAAAACCAAAACCCAGTAACGGCTCATAAGTGATCGCAATCTCCTCTCTCTCACCACCCTCACGCCGCAAAAAAAAAAGCCCACATACTATGGTAATTATATAGAACACTTCATTCCAGAGCACTGTACCAACTATGTTCGCAGCACCACAGAAAAGCATCTCTCTGGAGGGTGGAGCAACATCAGACAATTCATGTCTGCCACAGGGCACGATAGAAAAGACGGAAAAATTAAGGACTGGGACATTAAAGTTAGGCTATGCATCCCTTCAAAGAGTTCTAGTGCTTTAATGGGAAAATTTTGGCGCTTTCTTTTTCTTCCCTTTAATTTTTTTAAAAGCTTATCTGATCGCATTTCTGGTTGGGTTTGTTTTTTTCCATTTGCTTTTCCATTTCACAACATTTAGGAATCCTGTGTTTTTCAGTTAGGTTCAGAGGAGTTAAAACTTTGGATCCAGCTCTGAAATAAGGCCATCATCTGCCTACTTCTTCCAAAGGAGCCAGTTTTTAGTGATGTGGGAAAGTTTAGTCCTGGTATGTATTTTTGTCAACCCTAAAACTTGCTGTACAGACCTGAAAATAAGATTTCTGAAATGCTGAAGGAGCTGTCAGCTCAAGAAAATACACCTGCTGAGGATTTAGGAAGACACAGTGAATAATATACTAAAAAAAAAAATCAGGGGGGAAAAGGCAACTTTTTGAGGTATTATAGAAATCTACTCAGTTTCAGGAATTTGAAATGCCATTTGTGAAGTCTAGGAATAAAAGTTGTTTCCAAAAAGACTGTGACACTGAACAAAGATTACATATATATATATAAACCCCCAACCCTCATAATATGACCACGTGACTTTTGCTCAAATAACCAATCTTCTGACAAATGTAAGATTCTGCTTCTCATAAAGAGAAAAATAGGCCTGTTGAATTGGAAGAACAGGAGGCTGCTTCCCAGTATCTCAAGAAAAATATTGCAATGAATTAACTAGTTCCTGGCCACGTCCAGACCTGGCACGTTTACAGCTTCTGACTCTGGAGGTGGCTGCTGAAGAAACTTATTAGCAGGGTAGAAGCACTAAGGCAGAATTGATAAAAAGAAACTGAGAGTTGGACCTATTTTTTTTTTAATTTAAAAAAAAATATCTAAAATTTAAATGTAAATCCATTTCTTTTAGTATAAATCATTTATAATGAAAGGCAAGATGTCAACTAAGGTCTGCCTTTCTCTAATCTATCCGTACTACTCAAAATTAAGAATATATAATGGACACTCAGCAGAAGAAGATTTTTTTAAATGCCAAATTACTCAGGGAGAGAAGCTACTAGAAAAACGTTTTAATAAACATTCTCTGCATTTTCCATATTAATTTATCTAAAAAACCCCCAGGTGCTTGTATTCACCAAAGTTTCTCTTACTTAGTCTCATGGACAGTACTCAAACTAATTTAAAAACTAAGAAACATCATTAGGTTTTCTAACATCACAGAGTACTGATAATCTGAATAAAGTTAGGATTTAGGAGGGAAGTTGGAAGAAGGGGTAGGGGAAGGTTTTCTTCTTTGAATTGGCAATAAATTAAATTAATATTTCCTCAAGTCAAGTCTGTTTTACCCGTGATTGTGACTGGTAAGTGGTTTCCCTGTCATTCTCTCAATCCATGAGCTTCTGCATTTTATTTTTATTTTCTTCATGTCCTGTTGAGGAAGAGGGTGAGAGCAGCTGGATGGGCAGCCAGCAGCCAGCCAAGGGCAACCCACCACCACATCCTTGATCAGAAGCAGGAATAAAACACCTCTTCCAAAATTCAGTCTCTGGATCCAACAAAACACATTCCTTAAATCCTTTCTATTTGCTCCTGGGTGGAATGGTTACCCCAATACCCTCACTGGCAAAGCAAGACCAAAGCACTAATCCCACAATGATTTTTAAAGTCTCTGGAGGCTCCACAAGGGTCTCCCTGCCTTTAGACCAGCAACTCCCACCACCACCTGCAGACACAGGGTAATGAAGTTGTCTGCAAGAACTTGTAATTTGCACAGCACTGGTATCTTCGGGGCAGCAAGGCTGGTGACCACTGCTGTAGACCTTCCTGCTACCCTTTTAGCCCATCCACATAACAGAGGGAAAAGACGAGGAACAAGTGAGACGACTGGAACTTTCAATGGTCAGATTCTCACCTAAACGACATCCAACTTAACAGAAAAAAAAAAGCTACTAGTCAAGAAAATATTTTCAGTTCCATCTCAGATTAAAAAAAAAAAAAAAAAAAAAAAAAAAGAAGGCAGAAAACCCCTTCAATTCAATTCTTCACCAGGTAATGCACAATATAAAGCAGTCTCAAATATGCATCAAGAATTATTAGCCTGTAGCCAAAAGCACTTTACTGGACACCGAGTTGAATCTTAATGGACACTAATCACTGCTAGAATGTATAGTCCTCTCCATCCCCAAGGCTGCTTCTGGGAATCGGGGATTTGCTTGCGACACAGAGGTGCCTGTTAGAAGAGTTTCTGATGAACTCCAGCGGAGTTCAATAGCCCACTTTTCCTCTGTGGCTTTATTATTTTTCTCTTAAGTAAATTATCTCTCTGCTGTGCTGCCGAAACATTTTTGTCCATTTTGCAGATTAAAAAAAAATAAAAAAAATCACTGTTATAATTCTTTCCTCCCCTTGTACTATGAAAGAGTAATCACTTACAAAAGGTGTAGCAGGTTAGCAAAATATCCAGTACATGCTTGAATAAGTCTAATTTAATACCTAAACCACCTCATATATTATGAACCTTTTTTTTTATGCATCGATAAAAAGCAGTTCACCCCCAGGAGGTGTGTCTCTGTCCCAGCGACGTGTAAATATCACAAGATGGCACAGGAAACATTGACATCTCCACTGCTTCTATTTATTTTTTTAAAAAACCTCTACTTGTCTACTCCCCAGAGGTATCGTGGAGATTAATTAGTTCATGTTCACAGACTATTCTGAAGATGTAAGAATATTACTGCCTGATGGAAAACAAATCTCCTGAGGTCTTGCATGGAAAAACCCAATTCATAACTGACAATGGATTTCTTGCCCCACTATAGCTTCTTTAGCAAGTTCTGCCATCCTTAACCAGAACTAATTATAAGGAAGAAAATCTAACCAAAATCTGGATCCTAGGGCAGTAACGACAAAAAGTTCTTCAGCACTTTTCATGCAGATGTATGAAAGCCTTTCATGGAACCCCTTCAGAGAGGTTTCAGCACGGGCAGCTCAGACACGCAGATGGAAGAAGCCTGCTGAAGGGCACAGCAACAACCCATAATGCCAAAACACAAACACAAGGATTCACAGGTTTTGAGCATTCTTAGAAATAAGATACAGGGCAGCTCACTGATTACTGGAGTACAATACCAGCCCAATGAGAGAAGAAAAGACCAGTTCACGTCTGCTAGAAACACCACAGAATCTAGGGGGAAAACAAACCAAACCAAAGTGACAGCTCCAAGCTTCATTAAAACAAAACAATACAATGGTTTTACTACTCGGCACAGCACACTTCTTGAAAAAATATCTTTTTCTCTAAAGTTCCTGGAAGCATGACTTGAATGGTCCTCCAGAAGGACACCACGTTTTTCCCACTGTTGGCACAGGCTTGTCCATCAAATATTGTAGGTGTGTTTTTCTTGGTTTGATTTTTCTGACTGTAAAAAGACTACAGAAACACATGAACGCTATCGAAGTGGATGAACTTGTGACACAACGTACGCATAGCTCGCGTGAGGTAGGGAACCGAAGGCGGTGTCTTGGCCAGAAAAACGTGCAACCTGAGCAAAACAGTTTTTCAGCAGCAAGGCCTGAGCCCTCCCTGCCACGCATAAAGATGTACCAGGAGGAGTTCAAGTAACAGGAGCTGCAAGAATGCGAGAGCACAGACCCCGGCGGTGGCAGAAATGGGATAGCAACACAAGGCCTTCTGAAAACCTTGCACAGCCGCCGTTCAAATCTCTGCAGCCTTGGCTCCCTTCCCTTCTGCCTGGAAGTGCACTGGAGAGATCAAAGCTAACAGGGGGAGCAGCTTCATGTTACACCTAAGCCACTCTAACTCCACACTGCTACTGGGAGGGGGGAGAGCAAAAGTGGAAACAACTTGGCTCTCCTCCTGTCCTTAACCAATACGCTCCCACCATCTCCTTTGTGCCGGGGCCACCACATGGCTGCAGGGTTATTTGGAACCTCTGCCGGATCAACCCATCAACACAACACATCTGTAAACACGATTTCGCTGCGTGAAGTCGAATCGATTCACCTGGCAGGCGTGTGATAGAACTGGCATCAAGGAGGGTGGTAAAGCAGGGAGATAAGAAGGTGCACACCCGCTATGCAGGGCAGAGAACTTGGAATATTTAATTTCACACAAACTTCAAACCAGAGGCGCTCAATCCGGTTTCATAAATATTTGCATTGTCGAGTATCAATTTATGCTAAAACAATAAACTGATCAGCGGCTGTTCTGTAGCAGAATTTTGTAATACCAAAGCCCAAAGTAGATTTAATTACATCAACATTTTTAAATTTGGCTCAGCAGTTCAAATTAACTCTAGACAAGACTTAAGATAAAGAAATTCAGGCTGTAGCTTTGAAGGAAGGGTAATTTTCCATTAAGTGTTAAGCCAGTTGTTACTGAAGGAAAAAAGGCAAGCGTACATGGTTGGGTGAAGTGTAATTACTTTTTGCCACAAGATCAAACAACTATAAAAGCGAACCTCCAGAATTTAACAAACCACAGTAAGTTCATGCATGATTTCAGGTAGATTTTTCTCTAAAGAATAAGTAACTTTTTCTTGGTGTTGCTGGGAAAACTAAGGAAAACGATAGCTTCCTTCATAACAACCCAAGGATTTTTTGGACTGCATTCTAACCAAATCTGCCCCAGATGGTCCAAGAGCTACCAGTTCTTAGCAATTACCGCATTGCACAACATGCTGTACTTACAAAGTGCTCTTTATGCTCACATAAGGAAATTTTAAGATCTCTAAAGCATTTTTTTTCTGTGCTAGAAGTAGTGGGCCGGGATGTAATAATACATTTCCAAAGGGAAAAGAAACCCCAATGGATTATGTGTCAATACTAGAAAATTCAGATTATGTGTCCATACCCCTGTTAATCTCTGCTCTAAAAAGGTCTAAAATCTAAAAAGATAACATTTGCTTCATGATGAAACTTGGCTTTCAGCACAGATGATCTGTATCTGAGGGAATAAAGTTTCAGAAGCATTCAGAACAAAACAAAATCCTTTAGCTTCTCCTGTGTTATAGAAGAAGAAGAAGAAAAATAAGATAGCAGCTTGGCAATTTTCTCTATACAAACAACTCCAGTTGCCCAGGGGGAATGTCACTGAGATGCAGCCATCCCGTTTGTTAACATTTAGCCTCCCTGGAGTCAGTTTTAATTTCAAGCAGAGTTGTTTAAACTCTTCATCCTTCCAAGGCAAGCAAATTGCACTGTCCACAGTCCAAATTTCAGATGACTTCAGGGCTTTTCCCAAAATTTCCTAACCACTTTTGTGGATGCAGACGATAGCAGGACACTTTTTTGCACAGTAGCTGTTTCCGCTTGTAGCCCTTTGGTTCTTGAATGATGCCCAGAAGCAGGAGGTTTTTAAAACTAAATTTAAAAAATAGAACTTCGCAGTTTGCACGTATTTGCATTTTGGGATAGATGCTGCTGCTTCCCCATCACGTTCTAAAGACAAAGTCTAAGTATTTCAATCGATCTTGCCATAGCTACGATCCCTACTCATCACACCCAATAGTCACAGCATGAGGGGATCATGACTCAATGCACTAGACAGTGAAGCAGTCAAAGCCCTAAATCTTTAGCAAATCCTCATCTGTGCTATTACGTGAGCCCAAAGGCCTCAGAATCGGCTCATAAAAGGCTCCCACGCACAGGTT
The DNA here is from genome assembly GCA_013396935.1 of Baryphthengus martii. Taxonomy (NCBI): domain Eukaryota; kingdom Metazoa; phylum Chordata; class Aves; order Coraciiformes; family Momotidae; genus Baryphthengus; species Baryphthengus martii. The sequence goes on from VWZK01004337.1 coordinate 427,389, forward strand.
CTGGCAGCGCTGTCAGGACAGGGCTGTAGGGCAGTGGACAACGGAGCGTGCGGCTCCATGTGCTCCGTCCTCACCTGCAGATGATGCAAACCGCCTGTTCTTTGGCCACCACGAAGCACTATCAAACCACTCAAGTGTAGAAGGGTGCTTTCTGTACCTGACTCTTTGGAGTATCACCTTTCAGCTGTTGGGGACTTTGAATTAAGATTTACGGTACAAAGCAGGTCAAAAAGGGAAAAAAAAAAAATTCACAAGCCACTGATGGAAGGTTGCTAACTGAAATGAAAAAGGAAACAGGCAGTAATGCATCTGATCCTTCAGCCTCCTGGGGCTGCATAAAGGAGGACGTGAACTTCACTTGCACGTCAATTTGCGCATGTACGCACAAACACGCTCGTGCAAGCCCAAACTGGGCAAACCCCGAAGAGCTGCAAACAAGTCAAGTCAGCACATCTGAATCCATCTTCCTGCCAGAGATACTGCTGTACGACACACCCCACAATTTGAGGGCTAAATGCAAAGCTCTATTTTGTATCCCTGCCACGCATGACAGTTGACAGGAGGTGGGTATTTTCCAGATAGCAACACAGTAGAAAAGCAGACAGTGCTTTTGGGAAAGTTATTTCATCAAGACACACCATAAATCCCTACAACCGAGATACAGGGAGCTGTCAACTGCATTTTTTCATCCTCCCTTTCTAACAGAGAGTCTTGGTAGGCAAAGTGGGGCATGCAAAGTGAAGGGACAGGCCTCTTTTTTCAGAAGTTACAAGAAGTTTGTTATTTCTAATTCCTGCATCACTCCTAAGTAAATCTTTACTGAATGTGTAAAGATTGGTGCATCGCAGATTCTTTCACTGACCAGGTCACAAACAAAACTGACTGTCTCCCTCATCTCCCTGCGAAGGAGTAACTCTTTCCAGGTATTCATCCTAAACAGTGCACAAGGATCCCACGTATGTGGTAAGCACAGAGTCAATCTATTTAATCTTTCACCCCAAGGATATAGAGAAAGCAAGGCTTAGCTTTCATTGTTTTAGCTGCAAACAGCCTTGTCTTAAAAACAGCAGTTACTGAAATAACCCTAGAAATATCTTTTTAGTTAATTCCTGTTTCCTCCAGCCAAGTTTTTACCCGAAAGAAGAACACAGGCTGTGCATTTTCTTGGTGCAATCATCCCCATGTAGAAGGGCTCGGCAGCCGCTTGCAGGAACTGTTGTAAGAGGTATGTACCAGGCCAAAAGGAAACAAGATGTCACATAACCAATCCTCTGTTGCTCAGCCCATTTCCAAGCCTCTGGATATAATCTTTTCAAACAGCATGGAGACAAGATTTCTGCACAGTTAACTGGTCACCTGAGAGCAACCCAGTATAGATCTGGCACCAAAACAGACTGGTGCTTCATTTTTATCACTTCTTCCCTCGATTAGAGAATTTCCTGAATTCAGTGGCATTTTTACTGAAAAAAAAATGAGCTTGAGGGAACGATCACAAAATAAAAATATATCAACTGTGCAACTAAACCAGAGGATCAGGCAGGTAATAGTAATGTTTGAAGCTCGACACTCCATCTTCACCAGATTTCAAACTTAATACACGTAGTCGGTGACATTACAGAAGGTGTATTTTATTTAATAGTGCTAACGTATATTCCTAACACTGTTTAGAGACCTAAAATCAACTTTAGCAGCCTCAGGCTTTTTGAAAAAGGTAGTGATAGCTGCAGTTGCTTTGACACTCAGCCCCCTCACTTACATGATTAACTTGAGGAGATTCAGGTTAGAGAAAATCTAACTTGAGTGATTTACCACTGAGCTAGAATTCCAGATTAGATGCCCATGACATAACAGTTATTGGAGAAAGTGGGTGACAGACACAGCATCAATTTTACTTCATTCAAATAACAGGCTGAAAACAGTCAGTATCATCTCTGTACAAGACAAGTTGCAGTTGTTTTATGACAAGAAGCAGATACGCATGTTGTTAGGAAGAGAAAGTCAAAAACAGAGAAAGTCAAACAGAGAAGCAGTGAAAGACTTATTTTAGGGAACCCCTGGAGGTTACCTAGTCCTGATTTCCACCCAGAGCAGGGCTTTGCCAGCACCCAGTAAAATCAGCTGTGGCTTTGTCCAGCTAAGCCACAAAAGCCTTGAAGAAGGAATTTTCTCCAGCTTCGCTGGGCAGCCTGGTTTAGTGCTGCACTACCCTCCTGGTGACACACTTTATATTAATCTCTTAATCTCCCAAGGTGTAGTTTGTGGCCATTCCCTCTTGTTTTATCATCTCCCACTTTTAAGAAGGGTTTGGCTCTGTTAGCACTAACTGTTTCAAGTAGCCATAGACTATCAGATCAACCTCACAGTCTTTTTTTTTTTTTTTTTTGCCTGCCTAAACAAGTCCAGCTCTCTCAGCCCTTTTTCATGGGTCACATACTTCTGAACAAAATGACTTTGGCAGGTCTCTGCTGGATCATCTCGAGTCTCTGCTGGATCATCTCGAGATTCTTAACAACCTTCCTCAAGTGGATGGCCCAACACCAGACCCAGTATTCCCAGAGGTCAGCAGCGCTGAGTACAGGTCATCAGCACAACTCCTCTCCCATTGCCATATTAGTAGCCACAACGGCAATCTTTACAGACACGGAGAATAGAGACTCAAGGTGCAGGAGATGCCTCCCAAGAAGGAAGAACAGACGATAACAGTAAGTTGTGTGGATGCAATTGTACCAAAGGAGAGAAGGGAAGAGAAGAGCTGCAGAGCCAAGACAGGAGGCAGTACCTGAGTAACAGCTTTACAAAGAGGGCTGAGGCCCTAAAGGCCAGTTGGTTTTCTGAGGAAGTGAAGATGACACCAGCAGCAAAGTTTTGAAGATGAGCTAGAGAGCTATGCAAGCGTGAACAGATACTGATGTGCAGGAGACACCACATATGCAGAGCTGACCATGGAGAAGCTCCTAAAAGTTTTAAGGCTTGCTTGTCCAATTTGGTGGCTCAGTCTCAGTTATCCTCAATCTTGGTGGTTATTCTCTCTCCAGACAAGAAACTGGAGCAATTTTTAGAACAAAAAGGAGGAAAGCAAGGAGGAAGGAGAGGAAAGCCCCAGCTGCTTTAATTGTGTGATTCCAGAGACTTTTGTCAGCAACAAAAGCAGTTTAAGGAGTCTCAGCCTCCTCCTCTCTCACCTTGGCTGCTTGTTTGTATGGCAGAACTTTTCCAACAGAGCTCCCCACCTCCATACCATGTTGATGTTGTTGAGAACAATTATATCAGTGAAGGCAACAACCACCAAGCACACTATCATTTAGTGTGGGGAGGTGGCAACATACTATGTTTTGCCATTGACTAGCCCAAGTGACTGGATACAGCCCCAAATTTCTCAATGCTAGTGACTCAAGGTGAAAACAAAATGAAAATCTGCAAAGAGCACTTTCACCTCTGAACTGCTGTCAGCAAGTTTTTCTCAGGAGCCTTCATATTCAGCAGTCATAGATGTGACTCAGAAAAAACAGGGGTTAACTTATTTCAACAAGTGAAACAGTCTTCCCTTCCTTCTCAGATGGCTTCATCTCCAGATATATAGAGAAAATCCATTTTTATCAACATGAGCTTTTCTAAGTATCAGAGAATCTCGAAAAATTCTCTCCCTGATGATGCTCTTTCCTAACAGTTTAAAAATAAATTAAAAAAAAAAACCAAACTGCAAACAAACCAACCAACCAATCCAAAACCCAAGTAATTTACAGCTGATCAATCCCTCCTGGTATTTTTACATATGGAGGCAAAACAATCTCTTATTAGTGCCACAAAGACGCACCCAGATGCCAGAATCAAAACTTACGCTACGTATCCTCCTTAACAACTCTGATGCAGTGTGAGCAGGTGGTGAGAAGGAAGCAGAGTAAGAGAGAAGAGGATTATTTTGGGAAAGGAAGCAATAACTGTTACTATGCTGTCAAGTAGTATGAATCGGGGAAATCTGAATCACACTTTTATGGGATGAATGGTTAATTCCAACACGCTATTATTATAAACAATGATCCTTTACAAAGGATGTAATCTCCCTAACAGGAAAAAAACCCACCTGTTAGGAAAAAGAGCAGGATCTGAAAAGAAATAGATGCAATACAGAGATGGATCAGCCTGAGTTTTCTTCATCTTACCTCTTCTTTTAACGTTTAGATGCTGGTCTCCAGGGCCTGCATCACACTTCATAACAGATTTAGCTCATTGAAAGAAGAAGGAAAGAAGCTGTCAAGCTGGAGAGTTAGGGAGAAATTACAGCTACATTTTTAGCTTCCCTGAATGGAAGCACCTCTGAATAAGCGCTGCCAAGATGAAATCCTAGCAAGTAAATGACATATTTAGAGTGTGCCTATTCACTCGCAGAGAGGTATTACCACAACGATACAGATTATGTACTGAGGACATTTCACGGCGTATATTTAATGGCTGGCTTGCTGACACAACTCTGTGCACAGAGCGTTACCTTCCAGAGAGGAATGAAGAGTTTCAACATTAGAAACAACCTCTCCTCTATCTGCAAGCAGAGGGCAAGCTCCTAAGCCAGCGGTAGATGGTGAGTATCCTCTGGAGTTATAGCTTTTAAATGATGTTATTGCTTTCCATCTTGTGTTTTATCTCCATGTCGGCCCCTCCGGCTCTCAGTTGAGGGTGGCCGCAGTAGTTCCTGCCTGCACAGAAGGGATGGCTCAGCTGCTCTTCCAGCAGCTGCTGAACCATCACAAATTACAGCCTACTGTAGTGAAGTACGTGGAAATTGGTGTCTATCTTAGTACATGGGACTCTAAACCACAGTGGTTCAGCAGCTGCCTTGCGAACAGCTGAGCCAACCCTGCAGCGAGGGTAAAAATGAACAAGACGGCAGGAATGACTACACCAGCCCTTGGGTAACGCACACTTGACTTCATGTTGACCTCTGGGGAGTTACACATCTCTTGCTTCAGCTTCTCAGCTCTAACGTGGGTAGTTTCTCTCCCACGCACTTCCTAGGAATGGTACTACAAGGATGTGTGCACAATGCTATAAAGAATGCCACAAAAATTTGCAGAACGGGTACTACTGCTGAGTGTGCAGAGCCCCTGAAGAACATACAACGTTACAGGCGCTCCATTAATAAAAAAGCTGACCTCACACGATACTCTTGACTTTTCATACCAGATGTAACTGTAGATGAAAAAGAGTTCCATCATCTGATTTACTCGTTTTAAAATAATCAATCCATCACTCACAAGAGAAGGGTGCCAAGCTTTCTTAGGGAAAAAAGCACATGGAATTGCTATGCCTTAACCCCTGCTCCAGAGCCAGGCCTAAGGAGCTCTTCTGCAAGCAGTGACTTCAAATACCATTGTAAGATGCAATGCCTGCTGTTGCCATGTCACGCATGTGCCTCCCTAGGACAAGCCAGAGAGTCTCATCAACTCAGCATAGCAAGTTCCCTGCTAGATATTTTAGCTGCCTCTGCTGTGCTTTTCAGTCTTTGGTGTCCATTCCAAAGCTATTTTAGTCCAGTAGTTATCTGTACTGCTGGGTATACATTCTGGCTGTCACCACCCATTTCTTTCTCTTTATAAAGATGTTCCATGGTTTCCTTCACCGGTTTGTCTTCCAGCCCAACATCTTGACAAAAAGATATTCCCACTGCTTGCTATCAACCCACTTTTCGTCATTAGCAGGAATTCTATAATCATTGTAAGAGACACATCTAACAAGGATGTGAGAACAAGGGAGCCATCCAGGGCCCTGCAATCAGAGATTGTACACAATCTTCCCTCCCACTTACCCTTGCCCTTCCTCACAGTATGGACCCTGCTCCATGCCTTTGCTCCTTCCCCTCCCACTGCATGTCTACCTCCTTTAGCTGCACACTTTGCAATGTCTGTATTCACTACAGTTGCAGCTCTCACATGGAGAAGACCATGTGGTTCTGAGTTCCTCTGGTATTTTTAAGATGTTCTTGTCAGGCGTACACCAAGTAGCTCACGACAAGATGTCACAGGCCACATGCATCTACAATCCTGACAAAATACACAGTAAAGCAGATATGCAAATAGCACAGTCATCCATTCTACACGGCAATTCAAGAAAAATGAAGAAGGTTACAGGGTTACAGTTAAAAACATAACACTGGGATTTCCAGCTATTGAGATGTTCGGTGACGCCTAGAAATTGTTCTACAAGTTGGTTTTTTTTGCACATGGCACAGAAAGGCAGCTTTTAAATATTAGATTTTAAAGGACTTCCTAGCTTGCAAAGCTACAAAAACCATTTATTGCCTAGTGTAGACTGGCATTCATCTCACTACCCACACATCTGGAGTAAGTACTTTGCCTAGAACATTGGATGAACATGTTTAATACCGGTTTTACATGTTTAGTACCGGTTTTAGGTCCAAAACATGAACAAATATTTGTTCATATGCCAAAACAACATGATTATTTAGAGCTGCATTTGAAATGCCACAAACAAATCCAACAGGGGTTCTGTTTGCGTCACTCATCCCCAGGTATTTTACAGTTTTCCCTCCTAAATCCCTGCCCTGCCCTGTTTATTTTCAGGTTTCTAATCCAGGAATCACACAAATAAAAAATAAAAAAAAAGGAACCCTACCCTCAAATAAGGAAGAGTTAAATAGTGCTCCTGGCAAATACAAATAAATATTACAGTTGCAATGTGTTAATTAACTACCTAGAAGAGTGGGATTTTAATTACTTGTGTGCAATATATGCACAGAATAAATTTCTTTGGCATAATAAACAGCTGAGCCTGTGAAATGAAAAATACCTTACCTGCTCTTCACCTTTGATAACGTTAGCAAGTCTGCTCTATTTTTTAGGGATGCATGGTACATTTTTTCCTCATACCTCAGTCTCTCCCAGGATTGTTTTGGGCTTCTATTTTTTTTTTTTTACAGCTGAACTACAGAAGAATCGCTCCTAGATCCTATCAGCCTATGTGAAAGAAGAGTTCACCTGTGCGTGGCTGCTGCCTCCCTCCACCCTTCCTTTCTTATGGAAAGAGTTGAAATGATGCTGTTCAAGTAACCACAGGAGGAGTGGAAGAAAAAAGGGGAATTGAGGCAAATCTGGACTTTGGAAACTACTGCAACAGAGCTTTTGTCTATCATTTTTAATAATTGCCCTTTCTTGTGCTTTCCCTGGGTTTCAACATGTACAGTTACAGTCAACAGCAGTAGGCAGTTGGTTGGTTCTTTTAGGAACTGCACCCTGAAGAGGCAGGGGGCAAGTTACAGAAAAACCTGTTACCCTGTACTTGTTATGAAAATATGAAGCAAAGGAAATTCCAGAGAGACTCAAGGTGAGCTAAAACATAACCACCTAACAGTTCTAAAAACTAGTGGGAAACACTTCTAGCTACCTGCAAAAGCTGCATTCCTATCCATCTGTGTTCAGCAGCTCTCAGCCGTAAATCCCAGGGCCGTCAGAGTCATCTTACAAACACAGCTACAAACCTTCCCGGATGCACCAACAGACCAGCTTGTGTGGTATCCCATAACCACCTCACTGATGTTCAGATAAATCCTTGAAGTCATTTTTGGAGGCCTTTAGAAATAGCATCATGGTCGCAGGACCTCCACCACCACCCACGGGGCTGCGACGCGAGCGCAGATGCAGCCAGGGAAACAGTGCCCTCTGATAGAGCTATGAAGGAAAATCAGTTTGTCACAGCCCAGGTCCCCACTTACCCAGTTTGGCGGCCCCCTCTGGTGGGTATTCTGGGAACTGACCCTCGGAAGGGACGCTCACCGTCCGGCGAAGGCATCGCCCTTTGGTAGGATCTGCCGGCGGCTCTTGGACCCCATCGATGGGGACCTGCATTAAAAAACAGATGGCGAGAGCTGTTAATCTGCCACTGGGCCACGCTGTTAACGTGCCGTTTGGATAAGAACTTCATTTTCTACTCATCCAAAGGTATCAAGTCACACCACCTCCCACCCATCTGACTAACAAGGCAGACCTGCCTTCGAAACTGGTTTTCCAATGCCAGATCCATTGCTACCCAGCCTTGCCTGCTTCCATGCTGGCTAAGCCAGGCAGAGGCTGCTGGTCAGACGGCTACATGCAAAACTCTGAGATTACAAAAGCATTTTTGCAGTCTCAGCACATATTCAGTGACCAGCCACAGCGTGTAAGAGAAAAAACAGACATTCTGCTGGTCTTACTGAGCACATAGAGAAAGAGTGTATCTTCTATATTTAAGTCAAACTCATCCTAGAAGTGGGACCTCAGTAGGCTCTAAGAAAGGCTTGGGGTCCTGGCTATTTCATAGTAATAAAATTCTGCACATTAATTCTCTTTAAAAGCACTGAATGTATAAAGACGTTGGTTTTCTTCTGAAATTTTGGCAGAAAATTGCTCAGTTTTCTCCCCCCGCCCC
>VWZK01004337.1:435845-510389 GCA_013396935.1 Baryphthengus martii
CACCCTTGCATTTAAACACCAGCCTGGACAACTATATTTTGCTAGAGAGGTGCTTATGCTGAAAAAAAAAAACAGACCGACAAAAACTTCAGAGGGGCAACCTAGGTTGCCCCATTGGCTTGTCTTAGCCTGATGAAAACATTCAACAGGAAGACATTTCCTTCACAGGGAAGAAAAAATCCTTTACCTTGCTGAAGAGGAAACACATTGTTCTGGAAACATTCAACAGACAGCAAAGATCCTTTGAGCTGGTGAAAGGCTGCTCACCAAAGGTGGAGACTACAGGGCAAGACCCTCTCTCCGCAACCAAGGCAAACAAACTTTTGGTCCACGGTAACACGGATAGTGTTTCCATGTCTCAACAAGAGGATACCCTGATCAGGAAATCAGGAATTCCCTGAGCCCTGTGGTTGGTCTGAGCTGCTTGTCTGAAGAAGCCATGCCCTGCTTCCCTCTGATCTGCCTAATAATCATGGTTATCACCACTTCTGTTTTCTGGTCTTTATATGCTCAGATACTAAGTTTAGTTCAGTATCGGTGAATTACTGGATTTGCCATCATTTTGACCTGGACTGTCAAACCTGGACTGACTCAACTTAACTGTTGAGTTACTGCATTTCTTCTTATAACTGATCTGTGCTTCTGATCTGCATTTGTTACCACAAATTAGTTATTTAGAACTAAACTGTTTATCCCTAAAGTCGTTGGTCTGGTATCTGTTACCGCATCTGGAACCTGTAACTCGGTGGGACCATCTTAGGCCCTTATATTCAACAGTTGGAAGAAATTCCAGATACGAGAGAGAGATGCAGCATCCAGAGGCTGGAGGCAGCACAACCCCTCAGTGCCCAAAACATCTCAGCACACTTTTGATGAGGACATGGGCTTCAGCAGTACAACCTCCATACATTCAATATGGCAATTTATTTTCATAAAGCTACATGGAAACCGGCTTGCAGCTAAAAGAATAGAGAGCCCGGCGCATTTCCTGTGCTGCTTATCCTTTCATTTCTTGGATCATCTCCGAAAACTGAGTATTAATAGCAAACAAAAAAAGATATTATTCATTTGCACTGACGGTTGTAAAAGATGTACAAGATACTGCACTATTTTAGAAACAGGCTGCACAAACCAGTTTTGGCATTTCCTGACTTTTAGGCACTTAGCATTCTCTTAAGGTCATTTTTTAATGCTATTTATTACTCTGCTAGTCTATTTGTCTCCTTCAAACAGCACTCATTTTTCAAGACAAGTTCCCCAGATCCCTAGTGGTTATTCTGTTAAGGCTACTTTCTTCGCTGGTGGGTTTTTGCAGCAGCTCCCTTGCCAAAGGATCTCTGTGCCAGAGCACGTTAGGAAGTTAAGGAGAGACTAATTTTCTTCGGTTATGCCACATTCACACAATCAAGTTCGCATACAAGATTTTCAGCTTTCATCTGGAGGCTCCATTTAGTCTTCTTCCCTTCTAAATTCTTGTCTGTTCCACTGCCTCTCCTGCCTGTTCTGACTCTCTTCAGATCATTTTTGGGTGGGATGCTGGAAGTGTCTCATGTCCAGAACAGCTCTTACCAGTCATACCACACGCCTGCTTCAGCACACCTTAAAAGCATTGAGCTACCACCCTGGGACACTCCTTTCTCAGTGAACTTGTTGCATCTACACCAACCTGCTCGCTCTATACCAAACACAGCTCCTGCAGGGTAGATTTCTCTGCTACTTGATTTTTTAAATGGATAAATTAATATAGTCCCTTTTATTTCAAGCATACATCTCCAGTATCTTCAGGTATACATCTTCAGTGTGTGCTTTTCGACATATGATGACAGAAACATTATTTTAATCTGCTGACATAAGAAAAAAAGCACCACTAACACCTTGATAACAGCGAATACAAGAACAGCAGCGATAGCCAAGAGGAGACCATGGATGCACAGACTTGCTGCTGAGGGTAAGGAGGAGAATGGTGATCGAGGCCACGCTGCCCTTTGTGTCCTTGGGAAAAACAAACAGGCTGCAGCGCACCGGAGTCGGTGTCAAAACCCAATCCACTTCTGCATACCAGCGATAGGATTTATCTTCAAAGAGGAATGGAGCCATTAACAGGAAGACTGAGAGCTCAGGTCCTAATTCTGGGTCACTCAGTCTTTTGCATTTAACATTTGTCCAGACTGGGAAAACACGGTTAGGCTGCACACCAAAAAAAAAAAAAAAGAAAATATTCATCGGCGTAACTATGTTCATCTAGACCAGTACAGTCCTCACCAGCAAAAACTTGTTTGTTGGGTTTTGTTTGGGGTTTTTTTATTGTTTTTTTTTGTTGGTTTTTTTTTTTAGAGTTTTGAGAGTGGCTTGAGAAAAACTGGAAGCCATTTAATTCACTCAGTGATTCTGTATAAGGCACAACATTTTAACGCTACATAGCTTGATCTACACCAGAGAAGACACAAACATCCCACACTTTCATGGACAAGATTAAAGTAGTGAAGCAGCTAAAAGAGATCCGCCCTCAAGTCTGACATAAGTTGCTGTGTTATTTTAATGCTCCTCTAAGACCACAGTCTCAGTCCAAAAAAATTAACTCAGAAAGAACTAACTCCCAGACTGAAGGATCAGTATTTATTGCTTAATGTAAGATCTGCCTGCTCTTAAAAACAGAGCTTCATGAACATGCACAATGAGCTTGGTGAGCAGCTCTGCATCTGGTGGTGTTGGACATGTTTTTAAACTAGCCTATAAACTGCTCTGTGGCGGGGCAAATGGATTCACAGATCAGGGGGCACCAAATCACAGGCAAACGCACAACGAAATTCCATGTAAACACCAAGCCAAACATCTGTGATCTTCCTAACTCTCCTCCAGCAAGTGGAAGATCGAAGTGAATGACAAAGTCTTGAGGAGTCAGGATTCTAATGGCTATGTAGGCTTTTTGGCTGTTCGTTTTTGGGTTTTGTCTGGTTTTTTTGTTGTTGTTGTTTTTCCAATCCAGTTTTGTTATCTTGTTCTTTGTCCTGCTGTGACTTCACCAACCTGGGAAATGTCCAACCTTGAGACGATGTGTTCAAGTTGCCGGTGCAGGGCTGGACTCCGAGCAGTATAACACTGGCACAAGAAGGTATGTAGTGATCACAGAATTGTCACAGTTGGAAAAGACCTCCAAGATCACCATGTCCAACCATCAACCCAGAAAACCAAAACCAAAAAACACCTCACAAAACACAAAAAAACCACCTCACCATCCCACTAGCGCATGTCCTCAAGTGCCAAATGCTGCTAATTCTGGTAATCTTGGTAATTTTGATCCCAGGCCACACTTCACTAGCAAATTTCACAGTTTAATGAGGATAGGTTCGGAGCTTGGACTCTAAACTCTCAAACAGCATCACAGCTCATCTATCACTAAATATGTTTTTTGAGGATAAAAAGCTTATATTTGGGACTTTTAGCCTTTTGATGATGACGAGCTTTCAGAAGAAACAGGAGCAAGAGCTTTAACAAGCATTTAATGCCTCTTAAAGGTGACCTGCTCTAGGATTTAAAAAAAAAAAAAAAAAAGAGAAAAAAAGAAAATATTTCTTCATTGCAGATAGATTTTTCAAAACTGAAAAAAGATTGATTCAAAACAAAAACTTGAGAACTTGCAGCTTCTTCAGAACTAATACTCAGGAAGTCTAGAATTCTGTCAGCAAAACAATTAAATAATTCTTTTTAGTTTGTAACTTCGTCCAGATAGTTATAAGCTGGCTACCATTTTGACATAGAAATTCACTTAAAAAATGTAGACAGCGTAACATTTCTGTGGGCTTTTGGAAAATAAATAATTAAATTCACTTGGGAAATGAAGCAAATCTTTTCTTACGACTGGGTTCAGCTCCAACAACCTCCTGTTTACAGGTAAAACACATTTGCTGTAAGATACCAACGTGACGAGTCTTTTGAGAATGGCGTTTCCGACGAGCCTCCCTGGGGGCCCTGGGCACCAGTGTTTGCTCTTCCTGTTTTCTCTTGGGATCACTGGAGTCGCTCCACTCCTGGTGTCTGTCACAGGAGATGTGAAAGGAGGAAAATACATCACAGGTGTCCTAATGCTGGCCTCTGTCACCAGCGCCGGTAAGTAGCAGATCTTCTCACAGTGAATGTTGCTTTTTTACTGTCCTTTGCCCTTAACTAAAACCACCTATAACTCCAAGAAGAGAGTTGAGGTTTTGAGTACAGGGAGGAAAAAGGCCGAGTTGCACGCAGTGAAAAGTGTCGTTCATCGTCATTTCCATTAAAAGATTCTGCAGGATGGCAGCCGAGTTACAAAGACTAACTAAAAAGCAGCCCCAAACCAGATGCAGACATTTGTCACATCTCTTATGAAAATGCTGTGCAATGGATTATCTGAAACTGCCCTTCATAAGCACTTCACTCATTCCCTCTCCCTGTTTAATTGGCACTGGTTCTTCTGACACTTTTCCTGTGCTTTCAGAGCTCTGACCCTCTGGAATAGGTTTCAAAAACGATGAAAATACCGTGTCCTGACAGTGGGAAACGGTCTTCCTCATTGAAAAAATACCCAATTTTTAAGTGAATCAATCTAGACCTTCCTAGTCTTGGAAGATGCTGCTGGGCATTACCACACCATGAGGTGTTGTAGTAATTGCACATCTCCTGTCACTCACCACTCCTTATTTGCTAAGTTGTCTCTCATCTCCCTACAGGGATTCATTTTCTTTCTACTTACTTTTTTTGGCATCAGTCTCTTCCCTTCATTAATAATCTTCGTTTTTCAGTCTCACCTGTTTCCATTTTCTAAAGCTGACAAGGTGTCAAGTAATTAATATTTTTCTGCACTGCATAAGGTGATACCGTCTGACTATTTTTGTCTAAGTAACTACAGATATTTTTGGATTAAGTTGTACCTTGAAATTGCTCTCTTCTCCAACCTGCTCTTATTGCTTGCACAGCACAAAATCTCTCTTGCACATACTCTATCCAAATTGTCTTGACAATAAATCCAAAGTGGTGGGATGTTATAAGTGAAAGGGTTTCTTCCTACTCTGTTTATTTCTGAACCGTTCCCTCAGTCTTAAAAAACTGTGCAATTCATAATGTTGTGTTTTAACAGCATTAACTGAAAGAAACAAAACGTAGCATTATACCTGACACACCTCACATCACAAAGTAAGACACTTCATTTGCCTGCTTACATTTCGTACATGCTTTCCTACTTTTTTGGCATTGACAAAAACACTTGCCTAATGATTTTACAAAGTATTACAAACATCAAACATTTCTGTTCCCTTTCAATTTCACACTCTTGGATTTTTGTTTCATGAAGTAACAAAGCAGATGCATAGAGAATAAAATGAGATGCATCAGACTTACAGCTTTCAAATGTCACCAAGCTTGTGATGATGCGGGTGTTCCCTCTGGGCTGCAAGGGCGCCCTGCTTTAATGTCCCTTCCTTCTTCCCCTATGCCCACCCCCATACTCATGGGCATCATTCTGTCCTTCACATTGTTTCTAAGATCCTCCTCAGTACTCCAAAGAAATTCTGACCTACCCACTCTATCAGCAATTTCCATGTTCAGAGCAGGAACCTCTCCATCTTCAGCATCTCTTGCCTATCACCTCATTTCGAGTTAACAAAAAAACCTCCTCCAGCACAGCCTTCCAAGAATTTTACTCTAAATATAATGTCAAGTTTTCTTTGTTAAGGAACCTCCCTCTTCCTCATTCACCTGGCCCTTTGCTTCGGCTCCCTGGACCTGTGGTCTCACCCACAAGCTTTTTTTTTTTTGATTCCCCACCTACATACTTCTCAGTCATTATGTTTTTCCCCAGTATTTCTCCCCGGTGCTGCCTTAGGCCTTTGTTTGCTCTCACTTCTCGATCACGTTTCCTGGAGCCTTTTTCAACTCAGAATGACTTTGCCAAGTAAAATTGAACCTAGTCTCCTCCTCCCCCCCTTCTCAGTGTATCTCTCTCAACCAGCAGCTCTACTCCTGCACGTTCTGCGTTTCTACAAGGGATCGTATGCACCTTGCCATGTGTACAGACTCAGGAGCTAGCTTAAAACAACCTTTTGTTTTCCTACAGAGTACTCATGACTCTGCAAGGAGTGCCCTTTTTCCTTTCCCTTACAGTAGTCCCAAATTACTTGAAAATCAGAATGGCAAATCTGACAAATGACATTCTCAGCATGTGGAGCCACACCTGCACCGAAGGCATGTCTGCTTGGTGCGTCTGTAATGCAGCATGTCTCAAAACAAGTTATTTCTCACGGCGATTGCGTGGACAGGCTCCTTTGAGAGCCTGCTGCAAAGATTTATCCTGCTGCTCAGTTTTTTTGGGCTAGTTGAAAAACTTAAAACCCAGGCTCTGTATAGTCTGATATTGAATTTCTCCAGCTTTTCAGAAAAAAAAAAAAAAAAAGTGGTGTATTTAAACATAGGATATAATGACTTAATATACCAGCGATACACCAGACTACTTGTATTTACTCCTTGGGATCTAAGCAAGAGACTCATCTTACTCCCAGCAAAATGCTTTTAACTGTGTGTGGTAGGAGAAATTAAGAACTGGTAAGTGCATGATTACCACCTTCAGATAATTATTTGTGATACGAGGCAGCATTGTTTTTAATTACGTTTCTTTAATGAGATGCATCCTTTTAGCCTAGCTGTGCTGATACAGCCCAGTTTTAGGAGTAATTCTCACATGTCCTTAAGTTTCCTCAGTATATACTTTAATTGTTTAGGTGACAGTCCTGTCAAGCTAGACAATTACATAGTAAACAAACATCATGGCACAGGCCTTCCATTTTCCCTGCGTTTGATCACCTCTTCTACATGTTGGCGCTGATGGTGTTGCCTTCTAATAACTCAAGTCCTTCTCTAAATCGTTTCCTCCCACTCTCCCTATGCAAGGAAATATTTCAGCCCTTGTAAATAAACCAAATCACAGTTAAAGATGAACAATATTCAGTGCTACAGCAGAAACAGGTCTCATACTCCCAGTCTGTACACAGCTATACACAGAAGTTTCAAAAGAATCAAAAAAAAACCCCACAAAAAGTCATCTCCAAACTCAGGGAACCATGGCATTAGACTCAAATTCATCGGCATTTATATCTAATAAAATCTGTTTGGTGATTTGAAAACATTCCTATTTTACACCTCCTCCTAAAATATTTATTTTTAAACAGGGTAAATCTGCAGCAGATTAATTAAACAAACAAACAAACCCAGGAGCATTATCACATGCTTCTAACGCTCACGTATCCATGACAGTCTGTAGACATGAAATATCACAAAGGAAAAAAACCCCAAACATACCGTAGCGTAGTCTAGGAGAAGGGAATTACCAGCATTTGTTTGTTCAGTGTTCCAGTCAACTAAAACATGCCTGTTCTTTAACCATAATGACATCACCTTCACAGCCAGGCACAAAGCCAACTACTACATGCTGTACACACACACACACCACACACAGGAATATTATAATTAAAGCAAAGAGGGTCCGAATAGCTTTGAGCATCCACACCGAGGGGCACCCAATCTTCCTCGCCGCATTTCTTTAGCGAGAGAGGGGGCAAAACTCTGTTTCAAACGATTTCCCTTGGGTCTGCAGCAAGGATGACTGTACGGTGTGAAGGCTGCACACACCTCCTCTGCCTAGCACTCCAATGTGGACACAAACCAGCCCCGTTTTCCCTGCCTTTCATGCACTTTTCCCTACCTTTATGTCTCTGCTGAGGTGAGGATGTAGTTTCACATACCTGTGGTGGCTTTAACTACCATTAAAAGCAGCAATAGCGTAGGAAGACGTAGTGGCAGACTTAAATCATAGAATTGCCGTAGTTGGAAGAGACCTTTAAGAACATCACTTCCAACCTATAACTCAGCACTGCCAGGTCACCACTAAACCGTATCCCTCAGCACCACATCTCCACAGCTTGGAAACCCCTCCAGGGATGGAGACTCCAGCACTGCCCTGGGCAGCCTGGGCCAGACCTTGACAACCCTCACCGGGGAAGACATTGTTCCTCAGGTCCAACCTAAACCTCCCCCGGTGTGACCTGAGGCCGTTTCCTCTTGTCCTACGAAATGCAAGCTATAAAACTCCAGGGAGGAGTTTGGGATGCACACAGCTTGCCATCACCTCTTCCACACAACCATCACCTCTTCCACGCATCTGGGCCAGCTGCATTCTAACGGTACGCACCACGTCATCCAGACACAGAACAGGTTAGCGCCCATTTTCCTCCCTTTCACACCTTTCCCTAGACTCGTGAACAGAATAAAGGGAAGCTGAAAAAAAAAAAAAAAAAGCTGTCATCTCTCACCTCTTTCTCCCTGTTGAGCAGCACCAGCTGGCTGTCCGTCAGGATGCAGTATTTCCTCTCCCATGTTGTCGTGTCAGTGTAGGGGGATTGGCCGCAGGACAGTCGGTGCGTGGGGGGTCCTTTCACATCTGCGAACAGAAAACGGCGACACCGCGACCGTTAGCGCATGGAGTTCAGCACCACATCTTTGCTTCTGCACTTCTTCAGCTTGATGTGGAGAAAAACTGGGATCTGTACTTCGCAGCACCTCTTTCAGCACATTAAAACACAAAATACTAATCCTGAGAGGTACTCATGTGGAATACTCCGTAAGATACACTATAAACACTTGCTTATCTGTAGCGCGGCTTAGAAAAATGACAATAACAGAGATTAATGTAAACGTCTGTCAAAAACTGAAACATAATCAAAAGAAAAGACTGAGACCTCTCAGGAAAACAATCTTCACTCCCTTCTCAAAACCATGGTTAAAAGCAGTACGGTTCTGAATGTACCCTAAATCTTAACAAACTAGATGATTTGAGACTGAGAATAGCCACACATAGGAAGGAAGGGGGGGATGAAGGAAAGCAGGCTTGAAGGAGGGAGGGGATAACGCAGAGGGACAGGCATTTAATTGAGAAAGGCTTATTAGCATCTTTTGCTGGGGAAGCTGTTTGATGAAATTATGACAGATAGAGGAGTCTTCCAGCATTTTCATTCAGCCACAGCCACTATAGTGACAAAAACTCAAAAAAACTTACCCAAAACCAAACCAAATCCCAAATTGTCTGGCTCCCAGTGCTGATCTTTTACAATTTATTTTGAAATTAATTTCCCTCTCAGGGAAATTGGAGAGAAGTCTCTCAGGCTTAGGCTGCATCTCACATCATGCCTCTCACTACTAAGAACTTTTCTGCAAGACTGGGAAAGGAAAGTGCACGAACAAGCACAGCAGACAGACAGACAGACTTCACTGCCAAGCAGCCAAGCAAGCCATGGAGCAGCAAGGCGCGTCGTCAGTGCTAAGAGAAGACTGGGTACAGAGAAGGCCATTCTAGAAATTCAAGCATTCAGTCAGCTTATAACAATCTCTTTCCAGGAGACAGAAATGCCATATGCATAGCAGAAAAAAAGGCTGTATGCAATAGACCATAGGTAGCACTGTTTATATAAATTTAAAACTAGGTCAGCCCTTTCTAAAGTTTTGAGATTAAGTTCTGATTGTTTTGTAACATGAAGTTTCATTTTTATCTCGCTCGCATCGATCACAGGGAACCAACATCCCATCAGCAGTATTTACAGATCTGCTTGAGTGGGTCCAGAGGAGGCCGTGAAGATCAGCAAGGGGCTGGAGCAGCTCCCTTATGAGGACAGGCTGAGAGAGCTGGGGTTGTTCAGCCTGGAGAAGAGAAGGCTCCAGGGAAATGTTATAGTGGCCTTTCAGTACTTAAAGGGGACTACAGGAAAGTTGGGAAGGGCTTCTGTCTGGGAATGTGGGGATGGGATGAGGAGTCACAATTTTGAGCTGAAATAGAGGATTTAGACTAGATATTTGGAAGAAATTCTTTACTATGACAGCGATGAGATTCTGGCACGGGTTGCCCAGAGCAGCTGTGGATTCCCCACCACCAGAATTGTTCAAGGCCAGGCTGGCTGGAACTTGGAGCAACCTGGTCTAGTGGGAGGTGTCCCTGCACGTGGCAGCGGGGCTGGATCTTTAAGGTCCCTTCCAACCCAAACGATCCTATAGTTCTGCGGCTGACTTTTAGATCATTCTCAATGTATATGCTGTAGATTCCTGACATCCTTGTAGTCTAAAGTAGACACTGCAAATACCAAGGCACATACTGCATAAGAGTCCAGGACCTCTTTCAACTATTTCACGACCCCGTTAGCCAAACTGAGCGTTCAAACCCAAAGTGTTTGCTTCCTTTTAGCACACATACCAATCCAGTGCCTGCACAAAGCTGAGCACCGATGCTGCTTGGAGCTTCTACCCAGCTTCACCACTAGAGGCCAGCGAATCCTCAAACACCCAGCGCCTTCCCAGTCCAAGGAAGAGCGCAAGTCCAAACACCAGCATTAAGTCTTCAGTCATGAACCCCTCCAACAAGACTTCACTCCTTGCAGACCCCACCTGTGATAAATCCCACCTAACGATTAAAAAGCTGCAAGATCTTCATGCTCTTTTCCTGCAAATTTGCTTCCACATTGAAAGGAATGTGTTGACTTCTAAAGCTGGAGAATTAACCTAGTTCAACCCCACGTTGCATTAAGATTTTCGCGATCATTCAGAAGAATGTTTGAAATAGGCAATCTGGTACCTTTAAGCAAAAAAAATAAAAAAAACCCACAACAAAAAAACTGCATGGCTACTCCAAATAATAAAGAAATGGACCTTTGCTCCCCTAATTTCAGGTGAGACAATTCAGGCAAGAACCTGAAATTCAGAATCACGCTCCACTCAGTTACCTCTCCTAACAAAGCTCAGTTTCCAACAGCGATAAGCAATGTTGCACGTCTTGAAATGGCCCAAAATTCTACTTTGGTGTAAGCACCATTATGATAAACCACCACAATCTCCGTGAAACAAAAGTGTGCTTGTACAAACTCCTGGAGCACAACAGACTCTCACAAGTTATGTTATTTGTCCATCTTATAGACGTCAAGCCTCTGGGTAGATTTTTGGCACAACTTGCAACTCATATTTATCATGGTGTCCAACCAAAAAACCCAACTAGATGCAAAACAAAACTCCTGTGGCTCCCGCTTAGACCTTGGTTTCCCAAAGAGCAGCACATCAACCCTACCTTAAGATGACAAACCTACGAGCAACTGCCCGACAAAGGGAAGATGAGCGAGAAGGAGAAAGCCATAGGCTCCAAGCACAAGTGTGTGACAGGAATGTGCAGATCAGAGCTCTCGATATCTAGTCTCTTGGGTAGTGAAAGCACACGATAAATCACCAAGAGACAAATAGGATGAAGGCATGCCCCATTCTGCTCTTCTGGGTGGGCTAGCAGCAGGAGAGTGCCTCCAGCTGCTGCGTCGAGGGATAATCAAATAAACTGCATTTAGAACGGCTGGGGGGCTTTCTCATGGCAAAAAACCCAACCTTCTGGACCATTAGCTCCAACGCAGAACCTACAGTCACGACTCACCCAGCCCCAAAAGACTTTCACATTCTAATTTCTACTAATGACAAGCCTTGGCCTGTATCCAACCGATTCAGGGGCTGCACAAAGGAATTAAAGAACAGGACGACTTCTTCCATTGCAATAACAACTCCAGGACTTAACTGAGTCATCAGGCGCTGTGGGCCAGACACGGCTCTGCTGCCAAGTGGGTTGGCTATGTCAGATCAGCTTTCCCCAGGCTGCTGGCAGAGGAACATGCCATCTCGGTGTCTGGAGCTGTCAATCACCGCTAGAGCACACCACCGCGGTGATATTTTGTGTTTGTATTGGTATCCTTTTGAACACACGTCGGGACAGAGCCCCGCCAGCCCTGCAGGCTGACCAAGCGCTCTCTTCAACAAAGAAGAGCAGTTGCAAGCTGGTTTTCTGATGCATTAGATCCCCCAACTTCAGCTCTCTCCCCGAGGCGGATGCTGTAAGCCCAACTCGCAAACTGGATGGATGCTGAATCCACGTTACGAGAAAACTCACTGCAACAAAGATCCCAGCGTAGCTTTGCTGCATTTATCCCACCCATTTAAATTATTTCTCAGTGGCTGACCTCTTCAGAGCCTCTGGCAACAGCTGAAGCTTCAAAACTTACTCTGAAGTATGCTACCAGTTTAGACTGAAGACTCTTCAGGACTTGACACAGTATCATGTGTACACTCAGTGGCTTCACAAACCCTGCTGTGCTTTCCAGTACTCTTCATCTTCAGTTTTCATTTGACATTCTTGGCTCCAACATTTCACGCGAATGTAATAAAACCCCCAGACCTCCTCCACTAATGCCCCATCAAACTAATTTACCACCTCTGTTTGAATCGCTATGGGAGTGAACGGCAAAAAGTCCCCACGTAACAAGGACCACTTACACTTTTGGGCAAGATTGAAAGTCAAGGCTGTCCTTTCTCACTTTAGGGCTCATAGAGGAAAGCTTCAGCTTTGGGAGGGTAACTCGCTGACAAGTGCAATTTTGGACAGCAGTTGGAGGCAAGATTAGGGAGGTGCATTTGAAAGCTCTGAGTCTGCAGATGTTATGTGTGGGATGAGCTCCTGCAGCCATGCACCTCACTATGCAAGTTCTGGTGACAGAAGATTTCTTTCTCTGGTCTGATGCAATCCTTTCCATTCTGCATCTTACAATGAGCCATTCAAGCAAGCAGATCAGTTAGTCTACAAACAGGATTAAAGGTCATGCCTTATGTGCCTTCAAATGCTAATATCAGTTAAGTAACAGCTTGGAAAAAATCCCCTTCTTGGTACATCCTCCCCTGCAGAAGAGCATCGCTGCTCGCCTGCCACATCTGACAGAGCACAAGATTGGAAACTGCATTAGTTTTCCTCTCAGGGTTCTGAAATGCCATTAGGCAAGTTATAAATATCCATAAAGGTCCCTTTTTCTCAGCCGAATGACAACTTGTACCTTATTATTAAGTACAGAGCTTTTTTTTTTTTTTAAAAAAAGGAACAGTTACGCCATCACCACATAACGACAACAAAAAAATGGGATGACGCGTGCAGGGCGAGGGAACAAGGCATGAAGCTGCCAGTGCCAAGTCGATCCCACAGAAAGGGTAAGGCATTTTGTGAAAACTGACAGCAGTTAAGTTGTATTTAGGGAGTAGTGCTGGTGCTATCAGATGGGAACACTTCTGAATCTTCCATTGCAAGTATGCAACAATTCTTTTTTTTTTTTTTTTTCCAATTCCAAATGCATTTGTGAGTGGAGAATACTTTCCATAAAAGCAGGCAAGGGACAGAATAAGAATATTATTTCCAAGAGATGATCCAGTGTCATTTAGTCCCCAACCAGAAGAGCAGCACTTTCTCTCCTCTTCTGAGCTAGCGAAAGGACAGGATCAGCAGAACTCAGGCCAGCAAAACTACATTAAAGGTAAATCCATGCCTCGAATCTCTTTGCCAAAAAGCACTCCCTCCTTACCATCGATAAAAACACAGAAATAAACCTCTATCCCAGTGATGACAAGAGCACCCCTGGCATGCATCAGAGCTCCTTTTTTTGAGCCGCACTCTTCCTATGGTGAAACCAAAGGCTTACTGAAGTACTTGCCAAATTTTCATCGACTTTATTAGGGTCCGTATTCTGTTCCTAGTATTTCCAATAAGGAGCTGCCAAGCAGCTGAGTAACCAATGTAGTGGCCAAGTTTGTAGGCAGGGAGGATTTTTTTCCCCCGAAGAGAGATTAGTAGGAGCCCTAACAACTTTTAACAACAGGTCTACATGCCCAGTGCCAATGTTTCCACGGTTTTATGTACTCACCATAGAGACAAGACTCAAGAGAACTGTAGGTAAGTGCTGTCATCTCAGAGCTTGTCAGAACCCCAACCTACCCAGCTGTGCACAAGCAGAGTCCAGTTTGAACAACCATCAGTTTGAAAATTTATCACAGAATCGAAGAATGTTAGAGACTAGAAATGACCTTGAAACCATCTAGTCCAATTCCCCTGCCAGAGCAGGNTCTTTCCAACAGTCCAGACCCCAAGCAGTTGAACAGAAGCCGAAACAGCCTTACTATTGACACGACGCTTCAAAAACAAAGGGCAACTAAGAGCTCTTCGCTGAAGAGCTTGGAGCATCAGTCTCCAAAAGCTGATGAAGCTCATGATTCAAGGGAAAGATACGGCAGAAAGAAAAACACTGTGCGCCGACACACTTCACGCTCCCTTAAACCTGCATCTTGGAATAAGGCAGGATTTCCGCAAAAGAACTCAGTAACGTGAGTGAAAATAAACAGCAACAGTAGAGTTATGCGACATGCAGCTGTGTGTGTGTATATGCAACAATTTCAGACAGCTGTGAGATGTTCAGATGAAGATCTGCAGGATCTGGATTTAAACCAGAAGAGAATTCAAGTGCCGCTGCCCTGAGAGCAGATGCAGGCGTCGGAGCAACCCTGGCTCAGCTAAGAGGGGGACAATCTCTCAACGTTTACACAGAGCAGATGACGACGGAGGTCAGTTACTGAGGGTCTGGTAGGAAAAAGTACAATCGAGACAACTTCCACTTTCTCTCATGCTGATAAATATAGCTTTTGTTTACATTTCTTATTTCTCAAACCAGCTCCCAGCCATACGCAACCATTTCTGCTTCAAGCAGGACTGCAGACACTGTCAGAAGCAACTGTTCAAAGAAAACCCATCATGATATACAAATCTCTTGGGAGAAGTAGGGGACGCTCATCCTCCAAGTTTGCACAGAAAACCACCACAATGTCCCAACACAGAACATACACGACTACTTGAATAATAAAATAAGCAAAATTCATAGAATCATAGAATTGCTTTGGCTGGAAGAGACCTTTAAGATCACCAAGTCCAACCATTAATCCAGCACTGCCAGGTCACCACTAAACCATGTCCCTCAGCACCGCATCTCCACAGCTCTGAAACCCCTCCAGGGATGAAGACTCCACCACTGTCCTGGGCAGCCTGGGCCAGGCCTCGACAGCCCTTTCAGAGAGGAAATTTTTCCTAATGTCCAACCTAAATCTCGCCTGGTGCAACTTGAGGCCGTTTCCTTTTGTCCTGTCAGCACATACTGCGTGTGCTAACGCAGCGACACTCGTGCTACAGAGAAAACCTGACGTTCTTATGCTTGATTAATTCTTCTCTGTATCACAACACACTTAATAGATACGACCAGTACACATTATGGAAATAAAACCATTAATCCTGGCATTTCATTTCACATCACAACATGGGCGATGACTGTAGGTTTTCTAGGAAGCTTGGTGTAGCTATTGTGAGATACACCATTGCTCACTTGCCCCTCTACATCAGTCTGCGGCAAGGCTCCGTTTCAGCAAAGAGGGACCTACATTTCAGTGGTCAGCAACAGATCTCTCTGGTGAAGCAGGTGTTATTTAAGCGTAGAAAGTGCAAGCAGATCCTCTGAGACGAGAGGCACGCTATTTATGTAGGATGTTATTACAGAGATAAGAATTCTTTCTGTTATATTTAATCACCGCACTCCACAAACGTCATTACACGGGCAATGATGGGCCCTTGATTCGGCTGAATCCAGTTGCTCTCCTCCGGCAGCTGCATGTAGTGAGAATCAAATTCATGTATGGGAACCTAATATCACGGGTAGGAG
Source organism: Baryphthengus martii (assembly GCA_013396935.1). Lineage (NCBI taxonomy): Eukaryota > Metazoa > Chordata > Aves > Coraciiformes > Momotidae > Baryphthengus > Baryphthengus martii. Next base: position 451,454 of record VWZK01004337.1, read on the forward strand.
GTAAGGAAAGCTGAGCCAAACCATCGGATTTCAGAGATCTCAAAAGCTCTCATGCCAACTGGCCACAGCCAAAACGCTACCTGGAAAATCTCTTCTGCGCAAAATAAAGCCATAAAAGGTTTAAGGAGGTGAAAATGGTATTTTTTGAAGCTGGCAGAAGTCATAACCAATGCCATAACTTTCTCAGCTTCCAAAGAATATGGCAGTGAAACACGAATTCTTCAAAAGATCTTTGATTTTTCTAGCATAGGTCAATCTAACCTATTAACCTTCCACTGCTCTTTTATTGAGTGGCAGTGATTAGGCACAGTTTAAAACCTGGTTTTCCATTATCCCAGTGGAGAACCTCGTAAGCCACAGATTCACATAAAAACCGTTCAGTCAGGTGCAGTTTTCACATCCCGTACCCTCACAGAACTATCACCATGGCAATTTTTATGCTTACTGTGTGTGCTTTTGTTTCCCTACCATCAATAGGTCAACTCTGGGAGAAGGAATTTCTTAAAATTTAGAAGTCTGCAGGTATCTGCTGCTCACTGCATACGGGTAAGGTCTGCAGGTTTTTTTCCCCCTCCTCTGAATGAGGATTGTGCATCTCTTCTGCGAAGAGGTAAGGGCACAGCTTTTTTTCACCAGCTGCTGGAAAGCTTTGATGAGATCTGCGAGAGGGTGGGAGAAGAGTCACCTTTCTGCTCTGAATTTCTCACGTGCAGCAGTCTCACCTCACCACAGAGGAAGCAAGATTAACCTTTAAAGCTCAAAGAGTAAGCATCGACTTTTGTCCACTACCAGAGCTACCAGCCAGCTTCTTAAATTTCCTACAGATTTTCTGCATTAAAAAAAAACAAAAACACAAACCACACATACACAAGGAGCGATTTTTATGTGGGAAGAGCTAAACCATGGGATGAGTGAATAACCAACAGCTAGCCAAGGGCTGTCTCCGTTGCAACCAGCAGGAGACAAAATACAGAATGCTACTGTTCAACCAGCCTGGCATCTCCCAGAAGGATGAGCTCTTGCTGCCTCTCCTCTGCTGACATCCATTTCCACCCCTTCATTCCTGCCCTGGGAGAGATGCCACTTGTGTACAAGAGACGGCCGTCAGCGAGCGAGGTTCGGCAGGCTTGCTCCCCCGGCTGAGCTCCCAGCCAATTTAACTCAGTCCCGAGTCAGGCCATCTGCCCTAGACTTGCAACGTCACCCCTTTGCCTGTCAAAAGCTCCGTAGTTTTCACATCGAGGCTGAGACTACAGCGGGGATCAGCCAAGATTTCCCCGCAGCACACGCAATTCAACACCCAAACCTTTCCCAAGACCTGCGCTAAACACATTTACCACCCTCAGCCCCTAACGTTTGCTAAAAGGGTTCAGTGTTTCCTGGTACCCGAGCGCCCTGCGGAAGCTCGAGAGCACAAATTCAGTTAGGCCACAACCGTGCGAGAAGTTTCAGAGAGATTTTCTTTTCAAAAGGGAAAAAATCATGGAGCTGTTCCAAAAAAAGAAACCGCAAGTCTTCCAATCTTCCAAGCAGTTTCGAGAGCAGATGCTGAGTGTGCCAATGGTCTCGAGCTTTCTTGCAAAGTCCTAAAAAACCAAAGCTAAGGAGCTTGCAACAGAAACAAAAATCAGGCGTAAAGCTAAAATTGGCCTGGCAGAGTAATTCTGATTAGAAAGCAGCGAGTTGCACCAGCTCGCTGCCACTGTGCAGCGGCTTTGAGCAAAAGGTGTGGGAGCTCTTAATAGCAACTTAAAGCTGCCAATTAGCTTGAACACCGCTGAGCTTCTCTAAGCTTCTTATGCACCCCACAGACGACTGCTAAACTTACAAAGGGTAATAGATCCTCATTTCCCTCGGCTGCACCTCTCTCCCCATCCCTGTTCTCCTGGTCTGTACCCAGCCAGATTGGTGAGAGACGGCGTGAAAGATGCGTCTGTCGGGAGACATCAGCACCTTCTCCAGTGGATCGCTGCCAGCAGCCTCAAATCACGCGCTCAGCGGCGCGCCTCGGAGCTCGACAAGTGGAACCAGAAGGCACAACCCAGTCAAGGTGGGCACCTTGCAAAACACGTAGGTGTGCTTTGTGCTCAGCCCAGCCTCCCGTGTGCGCCTGCAAACAAATGGCTCATTGTGCAGCCTTGCAGATCTCATGACATCACTGCAACCAAAGCTGCTATCTGTGTGAAAAAAAAAACAAAAAACAAAAAAAACAACCACCACAACAATTTGGTTCCCANAACCAACCACCAAACAATCTGGTTCCCAGGATAGCTAAGATTTCAAATAACCTACAGTTGCTCAAAGCCATTGCTGTGATCCTTCCTACACTACTAAGGAGGTTTTCATTCCTCCTTATTCAATTCTTGTTCCCTGCCCAGGACCACTCATCTTTGCTCCTGAATATTAAGTACATTTTTCTCTCGCAGCTAAATTCCCATTTGGCCTACAAAACACTTTGGAATTTCAAAACAGAAATGGTTATTACAAACCTGTAGAGAGGATTAGGAAAGATTACATGCCCCTATTACATAGCTGCCAAGTTCTGAGAAGATTCTCGAGTGACACTTCTCCCCAAAGCCAGGAGAAGCTTTCATGAGAGTTTTAGGAAATAGAAAATGAAGAATAGCAGAAAGTTAATTATTTGTGGGAGAAAAAAATCTGCAGTTTTCCCTCTTAATCTATGCACGGTCCTTGTCTGACACAGCTCTAGTCTTTCCTCTGTAATGCTTGCTCTCACCAACCACTAATCTCCATCTTACAGCCCCTTCAGCACCGGGCATCCAGACCGGGCTGTTCCCTCTTAATTCTTCATTCTTTGTAGCAGAGCAGGAAGAAGACAAGAGGAAAAGCATCCTGAACATAAAAAGGACCTTGGCCTAAGGCAGCTGTGAAAAAAAACAAACCAAACTAAAACAGTTTAAAAGCAAGTGCTCCTCAGTTCCTGCACGAAAAAAAAAAAATAAAAAAAATAAAAAGTACTAGTGTACTTGTGGTCAACAAGCAGTGCATGGAGCTTAGCAAAAGCACCACAACGAAAGGTTCACCAAGACCTTTACCCCCCACCACTGTCAACGAGGCATCAACCAGCTGATTGATGTTCATCTGCCACAGACTGGTTTCAAGACAGCAGGACCCTTTTGCTTTCTTCCGCCAAGGAGGGAGGTATGGGAAGAGCAAAGGTAGAGACGTGTTTCTGCAGAAAGAGACAAGAACGAGTCACAGGAAAACAGACAAGCTGACGAGATAGTGACCACAAGAAGTTCAAGGGGAACAAGTGAAACCCAAAACATGGTCTTTCAGGCTTTTGTGTGCGGTTTGATTCACGCCATGCAGGTTAGTTCTTTTAGAAGCTTTCACCTTTGTCTTTCCTTCAAGAAAACTGATATATTCATTCTCACTGATGAGCAGCCAGATAAACTTAATTTACACAGCTGTAAACTTAATTTCTCAGAGCAGTGACGGGATTGCTGAATTCTCCTCCCCTTAAAACCTACCTCTACAGAAACACAGCCTCTGTCGTCTCAAAAAACAACCCTGCCTGTGTGTAGTGGTTTTCATGGTGAGAGGCAATAAGAGACGAAAAATACAGAAGTAAAAAAAAAAAAAAAAAAATCACACAGCTCTCCCATGATGCGCTCCATACGTTAGACTTTTAAATGCTTGGTTTAAGACTCTACCACCGACTGCACAGCCTGTTGCTGCTCTACTCCATTTTCAAGCCAAACATTTTGTGAAGTCTGAGAGATTAGGAACTTCTTTTGGGTTGTGTTTTTTAGCCTCAGCAGACTTCTGGGAAAAGAGAAATAGGAGTTCCAACCACCGCTGATGTCTCAGACTGACGAGTTTATTTCCCTTGTCGAAGGGAGAGTCAACAGGACGCTAAAACCCACTACGACACTGTGCTTTTTCTTTTGGTTTGTTTGGTTTTTTTTTTCTTTGCATATTATCCAGGTCATTCAGGCGCATCGGCTAAAGTTAGCTTTCTTATTTTAACTGCTTAAAACAAATGACTTACTAAGGGGCCACCTCAAGGGATTCAAATAAAATGTAAAAGAAGCCCTCCAGTCCTCCCCATGCTATTTCAAAAGACTCACTCAGCTTCTTTCTGGCATCTTCAAAAGGTTTTCAGAAGAACCTGGAACCAGCTCTTACAGACCAGTTCGTTGATTTGACCTACTTAAAAACAAAACCTCATACAAAAGCCCCACCACGCTCCTCATTCCATTTTTCTCCCTAACGCCTGAAAAGTATTCGTGCATCTCGGTAATGCTGTGCTAAATGCACAAAGGGCTGGATTTTGTCATCCTTTCTAAAGGTGGTTCAGACACAAAACTTGGGAGGAAGGAGAGCGGATCTTACAGAAACGCGATGGGGCTTCTGAGCCATATTTAGATTTATGCAAAAAGATATCTTCTTGCAAATCATCCGCATCCCACACCTTTAATCCAGTAAAGCGAGGCAACGACCTGTAGTACCTCTTTCATCAGCTCACCCCTTTAACCTTTAGTTCAAGGTTACATGAGGTTAGTTCCCCTTTGTAATTTAACCCAGCTACTGTACCTGGTTTTAGGAGGGAAAGCTGGCTGTGGGAGAAAAAAACAAATCGCTTTGGTTACGCATAAGGAGGTCACCATCAACTTGGTGAAGGCATGACACTTGAGTTGCAGGTTCAGATCCAGGATTGGGAGCCTCCTGACTCGGAGCGCTTTCCTCTCCTTATTGCCACATGATGTCAAGATCCGCAAATCAAAGCTCAATTCTATTCCAAAGCTCTCAGAATACATAGTTTTTGCCTACTCTATAGGATGTTGAGGGATACTAACTGTGAAAGAAAGAGGCAATCTGAGAAGGAATGACAGTGCCAGGGCAGAGAAATGGTGAATGCTGAGCTAACCCTGCGTCAAGGGAAACACATTCTTTTGTAGGCCAGCTCGGCTTGGCTGCCTGAGCCATGCTAAGATCAAGGCTCCCAAGATACCACTAGAACAGGTGAAGCAGGTTTGCTCTGCTTTGGCAGCCCCAAAGAAGCATGATTAATGTATCCTTTGATGACGGACTAGCTAATTAAGAGGATCTGTAGCGAGGGTGCAGTATTTCAGGTATTCTCCAGCTGGATTTTCCCTCTACTTAATATATTTCCTTCTCTCTCCATAAGCTAGGGTATGGAGAATAAAGGCAACCCCACATCCTCACCCCAAATATCCTTCATTCTTGAGCCCACACCTACTGAGTTCTCCTTCCTTACTCAGGCTATGCTCCCCCAAACCTGCAAAATATCAAGCTGGTGAAGCCCAAATCTGTCATTATTCACAACGCTTTTTAGCTGATTTATCTGACCCTCAGTGGTAATGCCAAGCGCAAACACGTAACTTGTTCCCTGATAATTTCTATCCCTGCCATATATCATGCAGATTGACATGATGAAGCCTCTGCGGCGAATCCAACCTCCCTTCTGTCAGAGGAGTAAAGCCACAGGTGCTCGTCTCCTAAATCCTAGGAGAACAAACGAGCATGATAAGGATAAATAACCAGTGGAGAGAAAACGCCTTTCCTACAGCCATGCTAAACAGAAATTTCTAGGTCACAACCTTGCCGAAACAGGCCCGATAACATCTAATTAGCAGTCCCGCTGTGCAACTGCAGTTTGTAACAGTAAATCCAACCAGACCAGGAGGGAAAGGGAGAGGGGGAATCTTTATATAAATATAATAATTTTCCACCAGTTTAAAGAGATTTGCTTTACATTACTGTTTCACAGAGTTCCCCCCCGGCCCAGCAGGAACAATCGACCCACACAAGTGATTTTGAGTTATTACTGAAATTCATTTCACGTCGATTGGGAAACGGTTTACAGGGGCAGCACAGATTTTTATTAATTATTTTCTTTTTAAATTGAAATGCTAAGGATTCTGTTTGCTGCCAGAAAATGGGTGGAGAAGGCAAGGAAAGTTCACATACCCAAGAGACTCTTAACTAGAACCAACTTGGACAATACATTTGAGAAGCATTTCCTTCCAGCTACTGTAGATAGCTGTCCTTAACATGCCTTTACTTAAGCAGCCAATTTTCCACCACTGAGTACAATGAGATTTCAAAACACACACGAAATCAGAGTATAAACAGACACAAACATCCACTTAGTGATATAACAAAGGAAAATACAGGGAAAAAAATAATAGAAAAATTGAGCTTCTCTATTTTCTGCCTGCTATAAAATACCTTGGCATTTTAAACATACTCTGCTCCACCCATGTGTTTTGTTGTGGTTTTTTTTTTAGTGACAGCATTATCACAACACACCCTGCGTGGCCGTCTTTGCAATGGGGTTGAAGGATAAATTTGACCCAATATTATGGCACAGAACTTCAGATGACACAAGCACAGCATGAATGAGGCCGCAGGAGGGAGCGGTGGATCAGGCAGAGCTGGTCCAGGCAGAGCTGTACAAAGCCAGAGCATTTCAAGTATGTCTGAAGATCTTGTCACAGACAGCACAAATGACAAATAGATGAGAGGTAGCACCGAAGAGAGAAAGATTAAGGAAAAACTCCCTTCTTACAAAGGATAGCTTGGTACCTGGCACCAGTGCTGCTAGCCCTGAAGCAATCAGACACAATGATAAGAAAAAAAAAAAACAACAAAAAACCCCACCCTATTTTTAATTTCCCAAACTCTCATGTGATTAAAATCCATTAAAATGCAAACAGGATTGAATTTTATTTTATCCATCAGTGACCACATTTCACTGTCCCTGGGCTATGACTGTCTCCTTGTGAACTCTCTGCACATAAGAGGAGTCAAGCACTAGGTTTAGGAGCAATCAATCTAGTAAAGCTCACTAAATATATATATATGTGTGTGTGTATCTTACAACGATCTCCATTTTTCACATTGACTTACACTGATCGTCGAAAAGCACATTCGGCTTCGTGTTTGCTCATCTCTGAATAAACAAAGCGACGGCTGTTGGGTAGCCCAAGACAAATGAGACATTACAGATGTAGACAAAACCTGTCATCACCCTGAAAGCGTTCCTCTTTGAAATAATATAGCCGCGCAGAAGTTAATTCAGAGCGGAGATTGCCATGTGTGTTTTCAATTCAGCCTGAGCCTGCCGGGCGCGGGGAGGGAATCTGATGAAACACAAATACAGAAATGTAGAGTATTTCAGTTGGAAGGGACCTATAATGATCATCTAGGACAACTGATGAGGCTCTACGCTGTCAGTTTTTTTCTCTTCCACATAACTGATGATTCAAAAATATATGACCTAGGAAGGATGTTTTTCTTCCCCTTGCATTCTAGAGTTTCCATCTCTCAGGATAGATCTCCTTAGGTTCATGTGTTCACATAGAACACGACTACTTGGAGTTTCACCATTAAAATAAACATACTTATACCCATTTGAACGTGTGATTCCCCATTACGCACAATACTCAGTGCCTCAGCTGGGTTCATCCTGCACAGGCATATTTCTTTCTCAATCTGCAGATCTTATCCCCTTTTCGGCTCAGCAGAAAAAAAAAAACAACAAAGCCCAAACCAAACCTGTTTGAGGAACACACAGGTCTGGAGTTCAAAATTATAGTTTCCACAGTAACAGTAGGAAGGTGTCAGAAGTCTTGGCATATACGCTTCTCAGCGCAGCGAGGCTGTTGTAGAGCTGACACCCACCATCAAGATGCTACATATGGACACAAGAAATCGGTTTGGTTGCTGCACAAACACAAATCTGTCAATTAGTACATTTGAGCCATTCATGGGTTTTGCTAAGGAACTCAAAAACTCCTGCTCTATATACATAATTCTTCCCCCCCCTCCCCCAAACAAGAGAAACCCAACGGCATTTTACAGTTATATTTAAGGGTATTTACTGCTGTTTATAGACATGTAGCATACACAGAAAGCTCAGAAGAAACTCTGCAATGAAGAAGAAAAAAACATATTTCCTGGAAAAAGTTCCCTTTTGCAACTATTAGAGTAGATCTAAGCAGAAGCTAACGAGCTGTCATTCTAATGAGCTCCTGAGGCAGGTTTTGGAGCAACCTGCCTTGAACTCTCTGCTGCTGTGGATAAGCCAGCTAAAAACTACCTTGTTAGCACAGCTGAAACAGTGGCTGCAGCAATCACAGATTTGTATGAGCAGGGGAAAAAAAATAAAAAAATAGTCATGAGCAGTGCTGTGTTGGATATAGGTAGATTGATTTTGGATATATCCAGGATTTGTCTCTACAGGACCAAGATAAAGAAAATTTTGCACCGTCTTTTGCTGACATATGTTGGTTTCCTCTTTCCTTTTAATATTAATTACATACACTGCTATCCCACTGATTCCTCTGAAGTACTGGGGCGACTAGCTCAGCCATTTGCTTAGGATTAGATATTAAAACTAAGATATATATGGAACTCTTGATGCCAAACCCCACAAAGTAACAAGGGCCTCACCTCCTGCCCTGCCAGAGTATTCCCCGTTCTCCTAGGTGCCCCATACTTTCTACGAGTCTTCTGGATTAAAAGGCTTTTACTGACACAGGTCGCCTCTAACCCTGAGACATCGTAAATAAGAGACAGTTTCACATGCAAGCGGGGGTGGAAGTCATAGGCAGAAATCACAAAAACCAACACCAAGACAAATGATTCAGCTTGTTCGCAGCAGACTCTGAACAACTCTCTTTTCCCCTCCCGTTCCTTTTCACAACTTCATCCTTTTTTTCGAGAAGAATACGTCTCAGTATCATTCGGCACTGCCTTGGTAAAGGAAAGGACTGTCATTTCAAGACACCACTGGCTTGAACCATACCCACGTTACCAAGCTCCAGGAGGGCTGGCAGGAAACCTCCCGCCAACCGCACTGTGGCCAGGAGCCTGTCCTTGCTGAGCATTCCCAGCCTGAAAGCACTTAGTACACTAAACATGCAAGCTTTTATTGCTTAATAAAGCTTGTAGAGGAACTGGTTACTCAGCCAGGCTATTTATACTGGACACAGCCAATATGCTTCATCAGTAATGTTAAAAAAAAAAAAAAAGTGTTGCTCGAGTGGAGATAACTGTCGGCAACTGGGGCCTATTCAGGTCGGTGTATTCACCTTCTCCTCACGTGCAGCTCATTCAATGGCACTACCTGGAGCGGTGTCGCTGACAAAGCCTCTTCTGTACAAATGCAGAGAGCGCTAATAGGAGGGATAAAGTAGGAGACACGCTGCAAGAATGTAAAGTTTGGCAGATATTTTTGGAAATAGTTTATCAAACCCCCTTGTCAAAACATCTGTGTCACTAAATGACTGTTAGAGAGAAATTGCTCTGGCTTTTATTTAATCTATGAAAATGCATTGGGACCTCATAGGTGAAGCAGAAAAAAATCTGCAGCACCTCAGCTTTCTTTGAGTGAGATGCACCTAGAAGTCCGACCATACCGTCATCACAAGAGTATGCAATCGTCTCAGAAGGTTTTAAGGTTTTACTTGGGAGTGTCAGAGTATGGGACGCAGGAAAGTGTTTCCGTTCCTATAAAACATGCAAAAGCAGCTAAATTCAGACATAAAATGAATGAGCAGATCTGCTTGGCTGTATACTTTCTTGCCTTTCCCGTTTTGGAAAGAGGGGTTTGTCTGTGACAAAGGCAGAGGGAGGACGAGAAGAATCAGGGAGCTTTGCAAAATAAACACATGTCAAGACCTAGAATCCAAATCTCACATAAAGCTAAGACACTTCTAAACCAACACGTAATTCTGATCCCCTAGATCTCAAACATATAGACAGCACTGGCAGCGATGTGTGGTGATAGCTGACAGAAATACGTGCAGCTGAGCTGGAAGCGTGTTTGCTCGCTACCTGTTCTCACACGCCGTCGTCAGTTATCTGGCTCCTCTCTACATCAGGGTTCAGACAAGTAGTTTTTGAGAAGGATGCTCCTATACCAAACGCACACATTAAAGCAAGCAGCATTTTAATGCTGTACCCCCATAAGAACTAAAGATATCTCATAAGAGATAAAGATATCCCCCATAAGGGGCAAAGACAGAGACTGCCTGCTCTCTAAAACATGAGCTGCTTTAAGAAACCAGCTATTTCTGTCATTTTTTTTTCACCTTCTCTGCACAAAATATTTTTTAACTTCACTCGAACACAGAGTCCCGTAAGTTGTGCAGAGCTCTCTCGCCCACAGAAGACCAGATGTCTAGCTTCAGCCTTCCTCATACTAAGAACAAAACCACACGGAGGACAGTTGGTTTCAATGCTAACATGTCAAGAGTTTCATGCATTAGCCTGTTGTTTACATAAACAGCTTCCTTTAAATAAGTGATGTTTTACAGGATTATGAAGTATTTATTTCAGAAGAGTCTGAAGAGTCGCCGGAGTAACTACTACAGAGAAAGCACCACCACAGAAAGCATGAGGCTAAATGATAACACAAGTTAAAGTAAGTGATCAAGTAACTCTAACAGAGTAATGGTATAAATAAGGGCACACAGATCATCTTGTGCCTGTTTGTTTACTTCTAAAAGGCCATTGCTTTGAGTCCTAAATCACATACGGTTAGCATTACAAATCTACATCGTTCATTATTTGGAAAAAAAACCAACAAAGACCTAAAATCCAAATACTTTCTTTCGGGTTTGTTATTTTAAGGAAAAAAAGGGGTCACCGTGCCTAGGAAGCGCTCGCTGTGCAATCACACAGGGCAATTCTCATCTCGCGCCAAGTTCCGTTAGGGACAGCAGTGGTGGAAGCACAAACCAGGGAGCTTTGCCTGAAGAGAATCCTACCACGGCACAACTTACCCTCTTGCTACAGGCTCTGAATGTACGGGTCTACAAGAGTTAAGGTTCCCATTTCCAGTGTCGAACGAGCTGACCAAGGACTGAGTCTTCCAGAAGAGCTGAAGCACAGGGTGCAGTTCCCCTTTCCACATGCTCCAACAGCTGCGTTCTAGGTCTATCTTTAAGAAGAATACAGGATTTTGAGAAAAATCCAATGGTTTCTTTCATGCATCCTATGCCTGTGCTCGCTTTACTCTCTTGGGAGAAGCAGCAAGGACCAGCTGTCCTCCTGGGCTGCAGGGTAGGTGCCGACACGCGCAGGCACCCCTAGACCGTGAACATCTCCTGCTGCCCTCCTGGGGATCCTGCCCCATTGCCTCTCACAGCTGAAGTTTCTCTTTCTGGAGATTCAACGGTCAAAACGTGAAGCTTTGCCGAAGACTCCAAATTCAATTGCTCCAGATCCAGCTCCTCCTCTGGAAAGCAAAGACTGTTTTTCCTCCTCCAGCCACTTCCTTTTGATCCTGTCTGGCCACTTATCAAAGGAAAAGGTTCTCCCACTAAACCCCCAAATCTTTACTTCTCCAGGAGCCCTTTTTCCTAATCTCCACGCTTACACTCTTTGGCTGCGTCTAAGAAATCTGCATCTCTTCAAATCCCCATCTCCCCGCAAAGAAAAGACAAGACTTCTCTGTGACACAATTACCCTCTCCTCAGATAATTCCCGTGCAATAACTTCTCATGATCAAGGTAATCACAGATAATATTCTTGCAGTCACCAGCTGTCAGCCTCCCCTGCACGAGCAGCACGAAGTACATCCCAAACATCCCAACAGTCCCACGGATACGAACCACAAAACCCACAAAAAGCAACCTGGAATGCAAAACTCTGCCATTCCCCTGCCGTGATTTCAACGAGTCAGAAAATACAAATGTGCTCATTTATCCCATTGAATGTCAATTCTTGGATTCAGATAAAATGGTCTGGGGATTAAGGAAAGGAAAATCAACAGACAACACTGAAAGGCACACAACTACCTGCTTAGAGATGCCGTTCATTAAGTGCAATTAAAATCAGATAAGCTTAATTTTATTACCTTCAGATATTATGGCTAATTATTTTGTGTTGTGTTCATGAATATTCAGCTGAATAGTATTAGCCTATTGCCCACATGAAATACTGAAATGCTTGGGACAAAGCAGGCACGGCTCCCCAGCACAAGGAACCACTTAGGGGTGCAGGGTGGGCTCTTGAAGTGCTACCCAAAGCAGCCACATGCCAGAAACACTCCCTTGGGCGTCCCCTTCCCCCTGTAATTTTCGACATAGCACATACCACAACATTTACTGTCACAAAGCCACACTACAGTTCCAAAAAGACAGACCAATACTGGACTGCAACGTGTTATTTTCATAGTTATAACTGTACAAAACCCAGTCATTTTAATGCAATGGAGGGACCAGGTACAAGCTAAGATCCTGAATCTGTTCCAACAATTTAAGGTGAATGAGTTTCAACATCGATACTACACCTTGGAATAAAATGTTGGGGATCATAACAGGAAGACTGCCCTTTGCACAGCACTTAAATGAACACATGAATCACGGAATAAGATCAATGGTGTAAAAATTCCCTAATAAAACCTGAGCGAAAATAAACTACTTAAGAGCAAAAGGGATTTGGGGGTGGAGGAACGTGAGTCAGTAGAAGAAGGGCTTCTAAAATGAGAATGTGGTTTTAAAAACAAGAAAACAGAAAAGCAGCTCCAATGAGTAATAAATACTGAATTCCCATCTCAGCCAGGAAGAAACAGTTTTGCATTTTGGGAATCCATGAAAGAAACGGTATGTGGAAGTGCCTCAGCTTTGAGTTATAAGTGTGAAAAATCTTAATCTCTAAATACATTTATATGGAAAGATATAAGAAATAGAATCTAATGAATCCAGACTGTAGATATATTAAAAAAAGCATTGAGTTTGAATAACTTTAAAAATTCTAAACTAATAATAAAATCCCCAAAATCAATTCCAGAAAAGCAAGAAAGGATATAAAATATTCTCTCTCACACCAGGCACACAAAAAAACCTCTATAAAATTAACTAAAGCACAAAATCAAAAATAAGAGACTGAAGAAACGTATCTTTATCCAGGTGAAGAAAGAGAAGGAAATAATGCTGAAGAAGTGTCTTTGTAACAAGAGAGGGACTGTGAAAGGTAAATGCACACTACAGAAAAGAAATCAGTGTTTACCCCTCCAACCAAAACAGAGATACCCAAGGAAGATATAGGGAATTGATTCCGCTGGAGAATTATTTTGTCATCAATCTACAATTAAACTCTCACAGCCCTGAGAGCCAGATAAGAGGGAACAGTGAAATAAATGTTATCTGAGAAGTCGCTCACAAACCCACTCTCAATAGTGTTAAAGGGTCACTGGTAATACTCCGAAAGAAGAATAAAATCAAAGGTGCAGCAGCTCACCTGCAACCCTTGGATCCAAGGATTTGTCTGCAGAGCTCCCTCTTTATCTTGCTTCTACCAAACTTGTGCTATGTTCACAATCAACACGTTTATCAGAATGATGCTTCTCCTTCCTCAAGCTGACGCATTTACTAGAAATCAAAGCGTCCTTAGATTTCTTAAATCACACATAACAACTTAACAGCGAGGATAAATCCTTTTACCTTCAGACTTTGCCCACGCTAACGTGAAGGCTGACACAAAATGCCTGGCTGTAGAAGTGGTTCAAAATCAGCCCCTATGCACCAAAAGCACATCACACACACACACAAACCCAGCCCAGGCTTCTCCTGTGCAGCCCCATGCAGCACACCCAGCAAAGAGCCCTGCTCTTCCCATCGGCCGCCCACTCTGGCTGTCCTCTGCCTCCCAAGCCCCACGCCTCGGCGAGCCCCGGGAAGCCTCGGCACCTTGCCAGAGCTCTGGGCAGAGCCAGAGACAGCTCTCCCGAGGTTCAACATCCTTTCATCGCCGGAGAGGATGAGTGAGTCTATCCAGGAGGGATTTCTACAGCCAAGAACCTATGAAGCAGTGTCTGAACAGGTCTCCTAGACTATGAGTCCAACTGGAAAATATTTATTCAGATTTTTTTTTTCCCTTTTCTTTCTAAAATCCCACTTCCCTCTTCAAGTTGCCAAGAAAACAGCCAATCTTCTGAGAAGTAACCATTACTTAAGAAGGGAACTTCTCTTCCCTAGACTTACAAAGATCAGCAGCAAACTCCACCAATTGCCACACAAAGCCACACAGACGACCCAGCCTCAGCCATTCTGTTGCAGAGATGAAGCAAAACACAAGACGCCAGGCAAGCATGGGAAAGAGGATAATCTTATACGAAGCTGATAACCTGCTAGTATTTCAGAGGAAAGCGGAAATACATTTAATGAAACGAGCCTGTGAAAGGGCTTGGCTGCTTGGACAGAAGAGAGCCAGAAAACATGCCTCCAGGTTCTCCCGGTTGAACTCCAAAGCAAGCCTCTCCCACTGTCTATTTACCAACACAGAAAGGTTCTCTTAGGTTTAGGTGGCAAGAATTTCTGTCCAAACAGATGTTTTCTGGGAGACTTCTGAACAAGCTGTTCCAAGCTAAAACTGTTTGCATACTCTGGAGAAAACCCTATGTCTCACATCATCTTTTACACCATCTCTCGGTCAATAAAGTGCCTGAGCACTTTTATCACAGACTTCAATTGCCTGAGGATTCCCAAATTCTGTCTTGCTTGGAGAGGAAAACAGAATCCAAGCAGAGGGAATTTTCTTTGAACAGTAGACAGGACTGTAGGTACACAGGAAGGTACCTTCTGCTCACCCAAGCACCAAAATTGTCAGTGGACAATTCAGTGACTCCCACCTCCAGAACTAGATTTGTGCAGAATTTGAAATGGGAACAGAAGATTTGATCACTTTTGAGCATCCAGACTGCGGCTGAAGAACACGACAAACTAGTTCTATTTCTCTCACCCCTTCTGTCTCCAAGCTACCTCGCTCAGACCCAAGATCTAAATCCCAGGAGCTCAAAAGGGTTTGCCACTGGTTTATCGGGTCTCAGTCTACATGCCCATACGAGGCATGAGAATCTACTCAGCAGCTCCAGCTACGTCTGGCTGGAGCAGTTCTTCTTCAGGGAAAAATAAAACCTGTGGTAAGCAATTAGTCGTCCAATGGCTATATATGCCACATAGCAGCGTGTCTTACACGGTGAGCTAGTTCTCTTAAATCTAAGCTGTTGTCTACCTGAAGATCAGAGGCTGAACCTCTGAGAAGGCAAAGGCTGAAAAGAAACTCCACAGAGGCGTCCATCCCACCAAACCCTCTGTGGTCTCATGACAGTGGCCCAAGTAGGACCTGGCTCTTTCAGGTGATTTTGTGGGTGACTGCATCAATCTTGTTTCCCCAGACACCCTGCCAGCTACAGCTTCCTCCCTTGAGAGAGTCTGACTTTTAATCTAGCGTCTCATTGTTTTTCTCTCAGTTCCTGGACTATGATTCTCTTTGCAAAACCAGTTTTGGCAGGCTCAGACAGAGCTCTGCCCGACTCCAAAGAGCCAAAAGGCTCCGTTATTGTCTCATAACTGACATCAAGCATTTACCAAGTGGTGGCTTCTCACAAACAATCCTTTTCCTCTGTTTACTTTTCACATTACATTTCACAAAGCATCCCAATAACCTACTCGATTGACGATACGTATGAATTCTGAAAGTACCTTCAGTACTAAAGTGCAGCAGAACAGAGGAAAAAATGGAACTAGAGCATGCTCTGCCCTTCATACACTGCAAGATTTTGATCCAAAAATGCTTTTATCACATAGGACACCTTCCCAATCCAGCTTGCTGATGTAATATGGCTGGGCAGAAGAGACCAACCAGAAAAGCAGTCCCAAGCAGCTGGCAATAGTAATTTAGTCTCCCAGGAGGTCCAAACAAAAGCAGGAGAAATCTTTGTTTCTAACGTAAATGGCTGGACGGGAGAGAAATAAAACCAAACGAACCAATCCCTTACAGAAGCAGCCCTCAAAAAAGAAAAAAAAAAAAGTCATTCTAGTACTTGGTTTTGGTTTTTTTTTCCCCATGTACTCCATGCAACACCAAGTGACATCAAGCCAAATTCCAATTGAGAAAGGTCTTGGAGAAACACAAATCTGTGACTACACATAACTAGGTTTGAACTAATATAGTCCTTCTTAGCTATTTTTTTTTTTTTTTTGCCATTTGTTTTTGCCCTAAAGCAACATGAGAGTTTCCAGTAGCAAACACAAGCCTGTCAGGGCCATCCCACTGTGACTGAAAGCCTGAATACCCCCGTGGACACAGTATATTCTTCTTTCACTACTGCTTCGCTGAGTTTTTTTGAATACTTATGACTTGTCCAGCAGTGTCAACTAGATCCAGATGTTACTGGGCTTTTAATGCAATAATCTGGAGGAGTCTGGAAAGCAGTGCGGTTTTGTGGAGTGTGAAGGTTTACATTTGCTTTTATTACAAATTTAAACTTTGTGATTGTTTTTTTTTCGAAGCATCACCAGTTACCTGGTCCAGGCTGGGTAGTCCACTAGAAAGTTACTTGAAAGACCAAGGAAATAGAAGGCAAATTTCTCCCCTTTCCCCTCATCTTTTTTTTTCCTGCTTTCTGAGTCTTGTTATCAGCAGGGTAGATTTAAATGAAATCTCAGACTGGCATCTTGCTGACTTCAATCTCAGCTGGCTAAACCTTAGCAACATTGCCCTCCTTGTCACCTACCAGAGAGCAGCCATCACTTTAGCCAGTTGATTACCAAACGGTGAATCTAGTATGAGGAATTAGATCTGTTCCACTGTCTTGGACGCTGTTTAGAAGACAGCTGAATTTCTCTCTCCCCCTAGTACTTCATTTCCAGTAGCAGGCTGGATATCTCAACCAGGGCACCCCGAAGCCGCAGAAGCGACTGCAGGACTGATTGTGTACACCACACACACCGGCTGCATCAGAGAGAAGTGCTGCTGCTTCCACCAGATGTGCTTGTTTTAAAGGAACTTCCAAGTTTCTAAGCACACACCAAAACATCTCACGGCACTTCTTTATCAAGAAAGGCCCTTTCTCAGTTGCTTTTTTAAATACTAAGATAGAATATCAGAGAGTTGCCAACGTTATGTCAATAAAGCTAAGTTCAAGGACAGTTTAAACAACTATCATATATCCCACTACACTCACCTGTCACACAAACAGAAATAGAACAAACCAAAAATGAGTTTGTTACCTGTGCTCAAATCACTCTGATTATCATCTGTCTTCCCTTCATTTACTGACTCACTGCCAGGCTCCCATTTTCGACTCATTATCTTTGAAAAACTACTTGAGAGAGAGGAGAAAATGCCACGGATGAAATAGCCCTGCTGTTCAGAGTCCGCTGAACGTACAGCTTGCAGAAAAGGCTTGGCATTCCTGTTCCCAACGTGTGGCATGGGTTCAGACAGAGAGCGGTTGAAGGGAACCCGAAATGGTCTAGTCCTTGCCTGGAAAAGCATCTCTGTTGGGTCTTCACAGAGATCATCAGCACTGGTAGCATCCATGCTTGCAGAACTTTTGCCGAGACTTGGATCATCACATTCCCCTTTCGGGCTGCACGAGCCCTCCCTTTTGCTTATCCTCCAGGGAAGCCGAGAATGCGTTTGCCACCAGTACGCTCCGAGAGGTTTCTCTGGGTCAGAACTCGTTCGTTTATTCATCTTTTTGCTTTTCATTCGGTGGTACCAACGATGGTCCTTCAAGGGAGCAGTGCCAGCATCTTGTTCTGACAACGATCTTCTGAAGGTCCTGGGAGAAAGGCTATAATGTTTTTTGAAAGCGCTCATTTTCCACCCTTTGAATTTCAGCTTTTCACTTACATTCCTTGTGGCTTAATGGTTATATAGCCGTAGTTCTTCACTCACCATTTTAAAGCCCCAGTCGCTTTGTTCACCAGTGTGAACGGCAAGACAGCAGAGGTTCTCCCTGAAGATTCTGAGCATCACTCCCAGAACCAGGTACTTCTACATCTCAGCAAGAAGGACGTGCCCTCATCTCTAGCAAGCCGACTTCTAACAGCACATGAAGCCTCGCTGAGCTCGCTGCCGCTTCCTGCGCTGTCACATTTCTGCACCAAGCTCTCAGGAAATGACTAAAAGAGCCCAGCCATGAAAACCCACAGTGGTGTTCTGCGCCAATCACACTTCGCTTTTTTCAAGCTACGTTAAAGATTTGGTTAAAAAAAAGAATGCAAAAGTACTTCACTCTAGAGTCACAGCAAAGCCTCAGAAAAGCATTAAATGTTTACGATACTCAATTGAGAGTCATGCACATCATGTTCTTAAGTAGTGAAGTCCATAATTATACAGATATATATGAGTTAAGTAGAACATAATACACAACATAAAGAGGACTCCTAGCATTTATATTTACAACAGGTATGTTGTTTAATTTAAGAATACCTCAAAATTGCCTTTTAGAGAGAGGTAAGAGAGGCAGATTCACCAGAATCTGTTTCTCTGGAAGCCCCAAAGAGGAAGGCAAAGGGGAGGAACAAGAGTAAGGAGAAGAAACGTTGCAACTTAGTGTAGTGAGAGCGTAAATACACTGAAGGGAAACAAGGAAAGGGGAGGAGAAGAGGGTTACAGAGAGTGGGTGGGACTTCAAACATAGACCAAAGCAAAGAGAAGGTTTTGAGGCATAGTCCTCTGGCAAACAGAACATGACATCAGAGAGATTTTCTTTTTTCTCCCCTACCTCCTTTTTTTTCTTCCTGAACAATAGAATAGGGTCTTATTTTATGAATCTAGTTGGAATATATAAAATGAAAAAAATAGTCCTATCTGTTCAACCAACAGGGGAAAAAGAAAAAAAAAACACAACAAAAAACCCAAACCCCTTGCCTTCTCTACAATTTAAGAAACAGCTGACTATTTTAAAATCTCATAAAGAAAATATCCGCTGGTCAACCCAGATCACGCTTGCCAAGTTTTA
The DNA here is from genome assembly GCA_013396935.1 of Baryphthengus martii. Taxonomy (NCBI): domain Eukaryota; kingdom Metazoa; phylum Chordata; class Aves; order Coraciiformes; family Momotidae; genus Baryphthengus; species Baryphthengus martii. Next base: position 470,211 of record VWZK01004337.1, read on the forward strand.
GACCAGAACATTTAAATCTCAAGTCTCCTCAAATCCCTGAAAATAGGGGGTTTATAATGGAAACGCTGACAGATCCTTGGCAATCAAGCGACAATGAAAACTACTTCTCTGGTTAAATAAAATGCTAATCTGGTCTGGCAGACCAATAAAGCTTAACTGACCCACTGTGGGATCTCGCCTTTAAGCGAGGCTGCGTTTGTCAGCCAAAGCACATTCCTGACAGTTGCAGATGCAAAAACTTCCTTACTTATGAGTATATCTGGAAAAGGGCATCACTGCTTCCTGGAAAAGGGATGGAATTACCCAAAGACATCGACCACATCAAGAAATAATTTCTCTATTCAGTAGCGTGTCACATTTGACAAATAGAAGCAACAGAAGCAACTATGTAAAACCACCCTGTTGCAGAAGTCCCAACAACTACGCCGGGCTGCAAGGGCTGCTCAGACGCAGCCATGCAAATTCTGCATCAAAAATAACGATGCTGACTCTGGCGGTTTGAGGAAGTCATGCCGCTCTGAGCACGAGTCTTCACTGACAAAACATACCTCAACAACAAGAACTCGTGCCACAGTTTCCATCCAGAGCCGTGATTTCCCAAGGAAGCACGAGGAGCAGTGAATATGTGCAGAGATTCAAGTTCTCCCATTGTGAAAATCAGACAGAGAATTCACCAGGGAAGAGTCTTCTGTTTCTTGATCCCAGGGGTTGCTTACCTCTCTTTGGTGCAGCCCATCTGGTGCCATGGACTTGCACAGGTTGAGTTCTTTTAAGTAATAATTCCTGACTTGACCCTCACCCACTGGTAGTTTTTTTACCTCCGTGATCCCTTCGGCATAGCCCAGAGGCCCAGAAGCCCTTGTTTCCAAAAGCATTGATGCTCCCAATTTAAAGTGGGTCTGCTGTTACTGGATCATCCATCCACCCCTTTCAGCAACGGGTCCACCTTTCCTCATTGAGCCTTTTAGTACTAATGTGGCAGTCATGCTTTCAACAAATGCTTTGAATTAGCCAGTCTGGTAATGTAGGCTTTATGGAACTTCAGAAATCAGTATAAATAAACACGACAGACAACGGTGTGGTTCACTCTAATGGCACAAGCCATAATCAGCAGAGAAACTGAGAATGTGAGGGAGGTAGGTTTCTGGTCAGCTTTGCAAGCCTTGCTTGTACAAGTTTCCGCTACCACATCTACATCTACTTTTGGTCTGGGAACACAGAAGGGCAGGAGAGGACAGACGATGGAGGCAGACGGTGCAGCAGTTAGAAGTTCTCCTGGGCTTCGCTCGCTGTAGATTTCTAGCACGCTTTCTAACTCCTGGTGAAACATAACGACCGAGCTGAGCTCTCATACAAATCATGTTTTGAAACAGCATTTTGGAAGCACTTATCTGTGGCATCAGAGGACTTGGTATGACCAACAAGAATGACTCAACCCAGATAATATGACAGCAGCTGCGTCAACGTTATTCTGAAGCAGGGATTTAGCACAGCAGCACTTTGGATAGAATGAAACTTTAGGCGAGACACTGTTTTTTGCATGAGGACAGAGATGATCACTAGGAATGCTCTCATCCTAATTCTCTTTTTCACCACCATCCTGTGGACACCTGACTGTATGGTAAGATCATTTCATCTCCCTCCCAATGTGATGTCTGCATCACATCCATCACTGACTCGCAGAGACCACCCAATTCAGCAAAAGGATGCACAGAAAGATTAATTGCGTCTTGTGTTACAGCATAAAGCAACGTGCCAAACCAGTTATGGGTCAACATCTACTTGAAAATATTCTTACTGGTGTGGCCAGGGGTTGGACCACAGTTCTGTACAGAACTGAACTAACAATACAGAAAAAGACAGGCTTCAATAAGCACTCACCATGAACCCCAGGAACAAAGTCACACTCTAGTTTCAGTCTGAATCACGTTAGGGGTCTTTACTTCCGACTTCTGATTTCACGTTACCACCGCTCTGATGAACGAGCTTTGTGATCAAAGAAAAGTTAGCCAGCTGCCTTCACTTAGCTGAGATTTCGCAGGGTACTCTACAGTGGGTCTTTCTCAAAGTGCTTTCTAAAAAGGCATACGAGGCATACGTGTTTACTGACATCAAATCCCTGAAACACAAGTTTGCTGAGTCTACAAAAAAGACATTGCGAGCTCAAAAGTTTTAGCTTGGGCTTTGAGTCAAACTGGACTCCCTCTTCCTTATACACATCATCAGTAGCAAAGATGATGCCTAGACAAACCCTTTGTCTACATTAATCCAACGCCACTGACTTAAAATTAGTCTCCCTTGGCTCCCGCACTTCCTTGTGTACATAGAGCATGCAAGAAAGTAATTCACGTCACAGAATGTTCTCCTTGATCTCCAGTCAAGTTACCCACGTGAAAACTCAAGTCCTTTCAGAGCAGCAGTTTATCTTGGGCAGCATTTACAGGCTCTCATTATCACAAAGCAATCAGCTTGGAGCAAGGACTGCTAACATCTCGGTTATGCGAGATCCCAAATCGTACAGAGCCACCCACTCAGCTGTCAGCAGGTAAAACAACTGCAGGGGAAGAAAGGAGCTTGTCAATTCTCTCGAGAGAGTCTGGAATATTTTCACTTATACCTCCTGGTTTTCATACCTACTGCTTAAAAAAGTGATCCTCAGCTTGCAAATTTTCCTCAGAAGTCTTTTTTTTTTGAGTCATGTTTGCAGTTCATTGTGCCAAATCATTCATTTAGCTTTTTCAGAAAATTACTATTTTCTTCCTAACAATCCAGTCATTTAATCATTCAATTTGACATGTTTAACAGCAGATATTTCACTCTTTCTAGATATTTAAGTAATTTATGCACAAAAATGCAGATTTGCTGTGTTGGAGTGTAACTATATTTCAGCTTTAAGATCATACTGGGAAAACAATCGTTCTTAACTTTATAACAACACTTCACAGAAAATGTACACAAGCAGCATTACATTTTCACCCAGCATATGAAGATAAATCTTTGGCAACAGCCTCTCACATGGGCAGTCCTCTCTCCACGACTCAACTTTTCAAAAAGACTACCGAGCTGTGCTGCATGAAGCTTCAGAAATTCCTCTGAGTATCTGCTGTTTAATAAATACTAAAAGCCAATTTAAAAAAAAAAAAAAAAAGCAACACCACAAAAAAACAAATGCATCATTGTCAAGCAGCTGAAGGGAGAATCTACCTGATGATAAAAATAAATGTTTAATGGTTGCTCGCTCCCTGAAAGCTGCCTAGTGCTTGAGCAAAGGCACTACAATGTATACAATTTTAGTTCATCTTTAGTGCAGCTTAATATCTAGAAAAAGATTAATTGAAACCTCCCATGACTGAACTACTCCATTTTAAATTAGTTTTGGACCAAGCACAAACTTACCAGCTTCTCATTTTTTACAACATTTGCTAAGGTGCGGAGGGGGACAGGAGAAAGAGAAGAGAGTTTAAAAAAAAGGAAAAAAACCCAAACCTCACACAACCACCAAACCATGACAAACCCTGAACGTTTATTGGGTTTTCAACCAAGTCCTCTCTTCCAAACGATAAAGACAGCAGGTTAGCAAAACATCCCTTCTGAGCAGATCCCAGATGAAGTCCTCGACTACCAGCCATCAAATGAGCTCTCTAACATGTAGAAAAGTAAAACGAATTGCACCCTGCATTCTCCCCAGACAAACCAGCAGGGATGCAGCCAGGCAGAAATCCTTGCTTTTGCAGTCTAGCTCCCCTGAGCTCTTTTCCCCTTCAAAACCAGCCCAATGCTCACTGCACTGGAACAGTTCATGAAGGAGTAATCAATATGTAAAGCAGAAAACATCACAAGTCTTCAACTGACCCAACTTTACATGTAGCTAAAGAGCACAGAAGATGAAAGATTTTTTTCCTTCCCTTTAAATTAGAGGCTTTTCAAAATATGAAGTTCTGTTTATGCAAGGCTAAGTAATTAATGATCTAACATCCCCTTCCCATCTCCTATCACCACGATGCATCTGTTTCCCCCAGTGACACTTCCTGCAGGTGGATATAACTTCTCCTCGGCTCAGCGCAGAGCAGTGCACCTGATTTACTCGACCGGCTTCACATCCAGTGCATGAAGTTACTCAGAGAACAAATGAAACAGCACCTTCAAACCTGTTACGTTTGGGATTAGGGACTGGAAGAGCAAGCCTGGTTGCAGTCTGGAATGGGGACGACTGGAACACAGTGAACTTTGAGGCCAAATTAGAGTTAGAGGCTGCCCAGAGAGGTTGTGGAGACTCCTTCTCCAAAGACATTCAAAACCCACCTGGACATGTTCCCACGTGACCTACTCTATGTGATCCTGCTCTGGCAGGAGGGTTGGACTACATGATCTTTCGAGGTCCCTTCCAACCCCTAATGTTCTGTGATTCCTGAGGGCAAAGCTGCCACGTGTTGATCTGAGAAGCTTTGAGCCAGCAATGCCTATCAGTGACCACTGGGAAAGCTCACCTGTCCCAGATAAATCACAAAGGGATGTTCTCACTACGCTGGGAATGAAACGCAGCTATGAGCAAGCTAAAAGGCGATACCAGCACATTTAAGAGACAGAGAGCACCTCATTTTTCCCTGATTGAAAATCTCCATCCCCAGAAAGTGTTGCACCATCTAGTTTCTGAAGGCAGGCACTGAAAAGCTTGTGAAGACTTCTGCCCTCTAGTTCTGTGGCAAAACAACTTTTACAATTTCTCTGCGGGTACCAACACTGCAGCTGAAAGTCTCCTGACTTCACTTTTCTGTGCCGTTCCTGTGATCTGCATGAGAAGCTGCTACAGTCCCATCAACTGAGCAGAGCAGAGGGAGATAATATAAATTTATGAGAAGCTGGGCTTTGGCTAGGTGCCAGGAAAAGTTAGCAAGAAAATCCCATTTCAATACGTTGTGAATAAACCCATAGAAGAGCGATGCCAGATTTTCATTTCACTAGCAATCTTTCGTTGTTGTTGCTGACAACAAAACACAGCTCGTGCCAAGTTTCAAGGGCCATAAAAATGCTCGTTTAGGAGCTAGTCAAGCACGCAGAGTGAGCCCACACACCGCTGCGAGCAATGCCACCCTGAGCTGGCCCAGTGCTTTAGCAACATGCACCGGTGCAAATAAACAAATGTATAACCTGAAGGGAAACACTCTGGCAACTCCGATGGTGCAATGAAGTCGTAACAGTAAAAAGGCCCATTTGTAGTGACTGGCAGCACTCGCCTCAGAAATTTGTCGAGATTTACGGGTTTCCTGTAAAGCAGGCAAGACCCTGGACTTGGCCTGCGACACAGCTGCTCCCGCAGGCCTGGCTCCTCTGTGGGCTCACTATCACACCAAGCTCTGGAGCCGCCAACAAGTACACCTCCCTCCTCAAGCTGGGAGGAAACCTTCTAGAGGCACGGATCACCTACCTCAGCAACTGGAGAGAGGCAAATGCACTGCCCTACCTCACTGACAACTTCGACAACCATCCTGCAACTATATAAAGGAAAAAGTGCTTATCCTCACTCTGACATCCATTTCTTCGTGATTACAGGTTGGGCTTGGTACTGTTCTAAGTCACCATACACAAGCTACTAATTTAAGCTTTTAATGATGTTGCTGCTAATCTTTTCTCCCAAGGAAGAAGTGATAGGAGAAGAAGAAACAGCCTCAAGTTGCACCAAGGGAGGTGTAGGTTGGACATGAGGAAAAACTTCTTCCCCAAAAGGATTGTTAGGGCCTGGCCCAGGCTGCCCAGGACAGTGGCGGAGTCCCTATCCCTGGAGGGGTTTCAAAGCCCTGGAGATGTAGCACTGAGGGACATGGGTGAGTGGTGACCTGGCAGTGCTGGGTTACCGTTTGGACTTGATGTTCTTAAAGGTCTCTTCCAACTAAAATGATTCTGGTTTTCAGCAAGCAAAATTACCTTTGTATCACCCCCTCCTTTTCCAATTGAAACGTTTGGAATTTTTGAGGAGGTGAGGAGGATAAACCCAAATCACATTATTCCTGCAATCAGAACACAGTTTTATTGCTAGATGTGATCCCTGCGTGCATCTAACCAACTGCAGCTTAAAAAGAGCAACAGTAGTCATAGTACATGGGCCTGTTACTGGATAAACATCTCAAAAATCGTTTTGGTGACTATGTCCAAACAGCAGGTATATATATTCAAGTTTTCCACCCTTAGCTGTAAAGAATCACATCCTCAGTGCAGACTGTTGTGAAAAATAAGACCTATCAACAGTAGTGTCCACCAAGGACATTAGGAATTCGGTTTAATTAATTTTTGGAGAAAATTAATTGCTCTAACTCTGTTGTCTTACTTCATCTTGCTCTTCCCTATGATAGAGAGAACATCTTTATTTCAGCAACTCCTTCACACAGTACTAGCTTTGTAAATATATTTTACAAAGTAGCTTCTCAAACATTGGAAATCCCGCTGTCAAGCCAACTAGCAGCAAAAGACGACCACCAACTAATTGACAACATCCTCCAAAACCATTGTGTATCCTCTGTGCTCTTATGGTATATAAATAAGAAACAACTTCAGCAACATTCATAACTGTTGCATTTATCATATAAACACCATCAAGTAATAGAAACACCCTGTCTGCTGTCAAGACTCTTGCCCTGCAGTGAAGCAGAAGACTTTGTGGTAGCTCGGCTGGAAAGATGGGTAGCAACAGGCCATCAGCAGAGAGGTTTTTCCAACGTCCTGTGTCAAGCACTTACCCATTCTGGTGTTGGGTTTACTACTAGAAAATGCCAACGGGCAGATTTGGGAGTTTCTGTGGTCAAGCTAGCAAGACTTTTTAAAGAAAAGTTCAGTCCATATGGAGAAAGCGAACCATTAGCTCACAAAAATTGAAATGTACTTCTGCATTTCGCACACCTATGGAATCTGTGTGTGACCAGAAGGACCAGGACCAAACAAACAAACTTGTCTTTTGAAATCACCAAAGACACCCTTGAGATTTTGCTTAGTTTTACATCCAGTGTGCAGAGGTTCCAGACGGCTTTGATATCCAGTGGTGTTTCTGCATGCTAGACGGGACAGCAAGCAGCAGTGGTTTGAGAACCTGCATGCACGACAGCTTTAAAGCGTTAGCCATGGAGATAGACATCAGAAACGGGGAATACAACCACCCAGAAGGAAGAATTTACAAATTTAGACTTATTTTAGGTTCTGAATATAGGCAAGGAAACTCCTTGAGCTGTATGAAAACTAATCTAACACCCACCTCAAAGTCCTTCCTGAATGGTGTATTAATATTAGTCAAATTAAACTGCAACAACTGACAATAAATCACTAATGTGTAGGAGTTTAATATTAAACCTTCATCTAAAAAGAGAAATAGATCTCAGAGAGGAAAGATGAAAATATGCCAGTTTATCAGAAAGCCAAAAAGTTTGGAACTAAAACATTTAATATCAGTTTGGGTAGAGGGTAAGATCTCAGAGAGGAAAGATGAAAATATGCCAGTTTCTCAGAAAGCCAAAAAGTTTGGAACTAAAACATTTAATATCAGTTTGGGTAGAGGGTCTACGTAAAAATTCCAGTGGCTATAGCACTACCTACTGCGCATCACATGGAAAAAGTAGTAAAAAAAACAACCACCAAAAGAGATGGGCAAAGGAAAGAAGAGCAGTTATTAAATTTAAATGACCTTCTAACCAAAAGAGTTCTTTCTCCACAGGTTGTCTGTCGGGAACAGTCTTGAATCAGTGCGAATGCCAGAAGACAGGACAGTGATGAAGAGCTGAAACGAAGACGTACCTTCTGTCCGTCTGTCTGAGCCAGCTGGGAGCCCAGCACCAGGGCAGGAGGAGATTGCACAACGGGCAACGGCGCACAGAGCCAAAAGATGAAGCAAGGTGACCTGCGGGCATCAAAATGCCTCGAGACTGGGAGAAAGAAAGGAGCATAGCCCCTCTAGATTAAATCTGTGTTTGTAATTTAAAGAATGATTGAAGATGTGCGGTGCAGGACACTGCTTGCGATAGCATCGGGTGATCTCTGAGAGACCAACCTGGACATCCTAACAATGAGTTTCAACTGAGAGTTAGAATGAAATCCTTTAAAAGTTAATATTAAAATATGCCTCATGGTAACACATCTAAAAGGGACTCTCTCAAAAAAAAAAAAAAAAAAAGAGAGAATAATTTCAGCCTTTGAGAGGAGAGAAGAGAGGGAGGAAGGGAACAGAATTTCTCTTTCAGAGATTAATTAGGGAACAAATTTGTGACGTGCACACAGCGTCTCACCACAAAACAAAAAAATAACTGGATGTGAGAAAGGATTTGCACAAAGCACAAGTCATTACATCCCAGGCAGAGTCCCCAACCATTAAAATTGTCCTGAGGACTTCTGTCTGTGTCAGCTGGGCAGGGAGGCCCGAAGCCCAGTCCTCAAACAGCTGCCCACAACAGCAATCCATGCCTGTGACAAGCACTTCGTTTCTTTTGTGTCTTTTCATTCATTATTACTGTACCAGAGACTACTTCTCTTTCAAGTTCCGGAATGACTTTGTTTTTGTTTCATTACGTGTGAAGGCTGGCTTGCCAGATGACAGAACTGCCTATTTCTGAGGTCAGTCCTTTCTAAATTGAGCATGCAAAGTCCCATTTGTAAGTCTGCAAGCAGCTCATTCAGCAGACGGCCACCGTTCAAGCCATCTCTTAAAAAAAAAATAAAAACCAAAAGGTTTAAGAAGACCAGGAAAGGCAAAATCCCCAAAACACCAGGAAGAACCCTGAACTGCATGCTCTTGCTTTGAGCAAAATCCTTCCAGTTGCTATTTCTTCAACGCAACGTTTATTTAAACCCTCAGATAGTTTTGTCCAAGCCTCTTTAGGGTGCTACTATCATGGCAATGACACCATCAAAGAAATAAGTTTTCAGAAAGAAGCTGCTAATTGTCTACAAAGCAAATTACTGCCAGCCCCCTGAAATGACCTACTAATACCCAGCTGGACCAAGGTCACGGGATGTAGCTATTCCAGCAAAGATCCTTTTGTTCCACCCTCTCTTGATGTGCAACTATTGTCCAAAAAGTGACCTGATGAAAACATCTCTCCCCAAGGCCTTGGTGTTTACTCACTTCATCAGTAAAAGGGAAAATGAGCTGCTACTTGCTGGTTTTCCCTTATCCGTTCTGGAGCTGTTGGTAAACTGGGCTCCATCCTCACCGAGAAGAATTTCTGAGAACAATAAAGTCAAGCTTTGAAATTGCATCTTGAAGTTTCAACCCAACCTGCCAACAAGCCAGAAGTATTTGCTCTAAATATAAAGCCCAAAGCCATGCCAGGTTTTATAAACACATAAGCAACCACCAAAGTTAGACTAAATTAATGAACATGTGTAGTCCGGTTCCAATAGACGGGACGGCACTCGTATGGCTTCACTTAGTAACTTACTATCATTTATGTCTTATAAAAAGGGGTTTTTTTTGGTTTAGTTGTTTGTGAGGTTTTTTTGGGGTGGGTTCTGGGGTTTTTTGTTGTTGTTTTTTTTTGTTTTGTTGGTTTTTGTTGTTGTTGTTTTGTGGGTTTTTTTGTTTGTTTTTTGTTTTTTTAATTTACACACACATGAAACATATGCTGGCGAGACATAAAATCAGGATGTAATCAAATCTCCACAGTTTTATGCAGAAATCCCTCAGGCCTTCAAGCTGCAAACCCAAAATGTGAATAATTGCATCTATTTTCTAATAAAGACCACGTGCCTCAGGCCTCGAGTACGCAGTTTTCAAGAGGTCTGCGTAATATTTTTGGAGGTATTTCTACTTCAAATAAGCAATGGGGTTAAGCAGAGATAAACACACACACACATCAGTGACCTCGTTTAAACAATGCACCAATTATTGTGACAAATCTGGCTGCCAAATCTAAATATAGACTTTTAGGGAAAAAAACAACGGAGTTTGAGCAGGAGACAGACTTCTCACATTTACTGTTTACCTAATTATCTAAATGAATGTGCAATTTGGCCCCTCTCCCCTTTTTTTCAGGCTGCACGACCACTTTCCCCACTGGGAGCCAAGAGAGCTCTGGCTGTTACTGGAATCGCAGCATGATCCGGCACATTTGATGCTACGAGCACACTTGGTGCCATTTCAAAGCTTGCATCATGGCTCGGGTATGTGCGCGCTCCGCTTCCCCCAGCCAGCTCCATGCCTGACACAAGGCAGATAGGCACTGCAGGACTGAGTCATAGCTACAGAAACAGAGATTTTATTTAAATTATTTTTTTTTTCAGAAATTTTTTTATTAAATCTCATTCAAAACCCACTCGAAATTTCCAACTTTGGGTGTCCAAGCAGGAAATGATGGGAAGGAGAAAGAGGGAAAAAAGAGGAGAAGGAGTAGAAAGTTCTTTTATTCAGGGTTATATTGTTAAGACTATTACTAGTTTCGTTTTGTCATCGTGCTACAGAAACTAGACCTGTGTGAATTAATGCTGCATTATCCTTTCTAATTTTTGCTAAGTCCGTGCTGCAGTATTAACCTAATCTTCTTATACGGGACATGCCAGGGCATTTCCTTCCCCCACCCTGCTGTGGCTGATGTTTTTCCACCCAAAATATTCCCAGTTGCAGAACACAACCAGCCACACGTCTCCTTTCTCTCCCAAATCAGGTAGGATCGAGTAGAATTCATCCCTTTTTGAGTTGGGAAACAGAATCTACACAGCTGAGGACACAGAACTTAAAATCTTGATTGGTTCTGCAGCATACCACGGTAACGCGATTTATAACCGTAACGTATGGGAAGAAACACTGCTGAGATGCTTTTCCTTCTTGCTAAAAATACTCACGACTTAAAGCACCTTTGCCCTTCCTGGTCTATTGATAATTATAAAAGTAAAGCTCAGTTTTACTGGGCAGGCTGAGGTGAGAGGAGAAAAATCTGTGCCTGTGATCCCCGGCTCTATTTTAGTTAGTAACAGGTATGTAGCACATTTATTTTTATTGTTTTAAAACAAGTTAAAACTAACTTGTGGGGTTTTTTTAACACGTTTCTCTCCCCAGCTGTCATTGCCAGGGTTACTGTCAAGCTATTTTCTTCTTTCCTTTCCCTAGCCCAGCACAGGCCAAACCCATTTGTCACTTCCCTCATTAGATGCGAGATGCTATGAACAGATGAGTTATACAGAAATACAGTGACTTACAGTAAAAAAATCATTTGGGAAAAAAAAAACAACAAAAAACAACACACAACAAAAAACCCTACAAACATATGGAGCTCAACTCACTTATATTATCTTCAAAAAGGAGCCTGGAAATATTTCACCCCTGGCTGGAGATGCACGAGGCAGAAGTAGTGGGGAGTGGCAAGGGAAGAGGCAAACAGAATAAGGATTTTTATTTTTTTTTTCTTAAAGTTTTGTCTTCCTCTTTCCAAAAAAACAAGAAAGGCCAGGAAATCCTCCCAATCAGCATTCCCAACACCACCACATTAGATGAATACAACGCCTTCGCTTCCGGTTCCCTCCTCACCTCACAGCAAGCGAGCGTGGAGCAGGACAATGCCGACGTCAGATCTCACAGGAATGCTACAAACGGAGAAAAAGCCCCAGTAGGTCAAACCTGCACACGTTTGGGGTTATGCTGTTTGTTTGGGTAACATACAGCTTCTCATCCCATACCGGTGCATCCATTTTTTTACCTATGAAAACCCAGATCGGGTCTTAAGGTCAGTAAAGCTTCTCCTACCTTCCCATCTCTAAACCAAAGATTAATTGGCCAGGTCTCCTGCAAAAACCAACCAGGCTCTCCTCTTACCATTCAGCTGGATGAATTTTGGGGTAGTTATAGTTAAAAAGGATGGAATGATGGAAGGAAAAGACCCCAAAGCTCACAACAACTCTCTCCCTGCTTGCAGACCCACTGTAGAGGGGGTGAGGAGGACAGGGACCCAGGTAGGTCTGCTCCTGCTCACATCAGATGTGGAAAAATAGGAAAGGTGGAGGAACACACTTAAAATTCCCAACCCATACCTCGGGCTCCCACCTCAGAGCATCTCTGCCCTCCTGTATCTCAACAGCAGAGCACGGTACAAATAGCTTCACAAGAGAAGGTGCTGGTGGCATAGGATTGACACACGGCTTTGAGACTCCGGGAGAAGTCGTGTGGTTCTGCCATCATGCAGTTGGCAGGACTTCCAGCAACAGAGGTCAAAAATCACCTCCCTGTATAAATATACACATAGGAACATGACGACAACTGAAACCAAACCAAAATCAAGTTTCTCCTCTCTGAAAAGCTGTCAAGAGTATCAAGTCTTTTTACCTTCTTGACTGTCTAAAAAAAAAAAAAAAAGACAGATGAAAACTGATTATTACTCTGGAATAAACTGGGGGAAAAAAAAGGATAAATCAGAGCTTATCTTCTTAAAATATAAACCCCTCAAGGAATATAATTTGCAGCAATTAAATGTAGAAAGACAATCCTCAAGATAAGTCTTAACAAATCACTTTAAGAGTTTAATAAGTTGTGGTTTGGTTTGGGGGATTTTTCAATGCATGTAGTGGTGGTTTTAACTGACCTGTCAAATCAACTTCTGAGACTTTTTCACTCAGGCTCTCACAGATCAACAAGAAATTTTTGATCCCAAAGCGCTTGAAAAGAGCTGGTAATGCTATAGATAATTACTGGCCTACAGTAAACACACCACCGCTCTTACACTCAAGACAGGTTTTGTTGCTGATATTTAAAATAACCCTCCTGTACTCTTTAGATATAAAAAGTTATTTTAACAAGCTTGCCTTTGAGTTTCCTTGTCTTTTCTTTCTGGGTCACTAAAGTTTAGTCCAGGCTCTATTTCCTGTGCACAGAAGGCATGAGCTCTTTTCTCTGGATTTTCTTCCTTACTTTATTTCATACACAGAAAGATGTTCCCCAACCAGCTGAGAAGCTGAACGCTCTGTTCCCAGAGCAGACACCATGATTCATTCTGTGCTCACAAGACAGGATATAACATCTCCCACTTTGCCCCAAAACCCCAACCCTTTTGCAAATTTTCAGTGCGCCTAAATCAAGCTTTTTTTTTTTTTTTTCTCCACATCAAGTGAACAAAAATTCACATTTCCTGCCAAACCGCTAAACCACATTCAAATCTCAGAACATATCCCCAGTTTCTTAGTGGTTTGGGTGGGGAATTTAGGTAGACAGAGACCAAGTTTGCCAAGCTGCAATGGTCAGCTTGACAGAAGGAAGATGGGTAAGCCCGACAAGTCCAGAGAGAACCAACTTGGTATCTACTCGTACACCCTGGATCACAGAAGTACAAGAAAACACAAGTGAACCCAAAACTCAGCGCTCGCACCAAGGTGCTGCTGTATCCTGCAGAAGCTCTGCGTGTGAGGTGATCTCCTGGAAGCCTTTTGCTGCTCTGAGCTGTTGAAAACCTTTCAGTTGGGTGACTGGGGCTTTACAACTCCTGAGTTGAAGGCAGCAGGTGTGAGGAATCTGTAGCAAAGGTGGGAGAACAACAGGCAAATACCTCTTCAACTGACATGGTTACTGAAATCAGCCCACAGCAGAATTTTAAGCCTTGAAAAAGTTTTCCAGAAATAGGGCAAGATTTATACAGAGAGGATTGCACATTGGTTCCTTATTCAGAATCTTTTTGTCACATTCACTGGGGGGGGGGGAAGTTGTTTTTATTCCTGTCCATTCTTCTATCCTAGGGGTGTTTTTTTTTTGGTTACTTTTCCCACTCTTCTCTCTGTTCTTCCCATTTAACAGCTCTCACCAACAACCAACAGGCAGATTCAATCACACAAGCTTTTCTGTCATATTCACTGTATTTTTCACAGCTGAATAGTCCATACACATCCCAATGCATAGATATTTTAAGAGACTGCATATAACTGAAGTTAACAGGAGAGTTTATCCACCGGCACCTCTGCTTTCAGTCCATTTCTGAAAGTCACAACTAATAACCACAACTCTAGACCATCACACGAATGACTGTTCAATATATTTAACAATGTAAAAAATATCTATTCCAACACTAATTGAAATTTCCTCCTTTTAAAGTTAGCAATAAGAAGAATATTAAAATGAGAGCTTCAGTTCCTTTAAATTTTGTACTAAATAATTAAAGAGAATTTCTGAATGAAGCAGAAGGTAGTAATTCCTGGGTAATCCCAACAAAGAACTGCTCTCACATCCTTTTGCTGTTATTAAATGCAATATAATTAGATGCAAGGATTCCTGGTAAAATAACAGAAGCGAATCACCACAAACTACACTACTGGGAAAATTAAGCAGAAGGAAAACCAGAGATTAGTGACACACAACATAACTTCTCACTAAAGAAAAAGGAGGAATAAATATGTATTTAAAGCTCAGTAATTTAGAGCCAAGAATAAGAGGAGAAACATGACATAGAGTGGAAGGGGAAGGAGAAGGGAAGAGAAGGAAGAAACTTGTATTTATTATCTCAGGATCTTAAATTCAAGGATTCCAGGAAAAGTGAAGGAGCAGCAAAGCAATTCTGCTGCAGCTTCTTCTGACATCGACAGGTCTAAAACGCTGCCATTACCCGGTCATATGAATTTGACAATTGATGTAGAGCTCCTGAAATCTGACAGCTAGAAAGCTGTAATTTAGCCAAGGTAGTTATTTTTGAGCACTTACTCAGGAAAAAAGCTGAACTTAGCTCAAAGAAGAAACAGCCACTGCCTGTGATTGTCCCAGAAAGTAACTGAAGGTATCAAACGATTCTCACGGGGACTTTTAAAGCTTTAAAATCTACAGACACAAGCAGGAAATTAATGTTTGTGCTTTTTCTGACCAGCTTAATTATAACTTTCACCCCGAAAGCAACTTCCACTATTAACTGAACTCAATGTTTAAATTCCCTCTTCTATCTAAAGTATCATCTAATTCTTGATCTCCTCTCAGGCCCTACTAAGACTGGAAATCTCATTTTCAGAACCAACTCTCCCTTACTGTTATCAGGTAACAACCCTCAGGATTGCAAATTCAATCATGGTACCAGCAGAATACACTGACAAGTGAACCCAAAAGCTTTAACTGTTTGCACCATTAGTAATAATTGGTGTTTATTTACAATGTTAGAATGCAAAGCTGTGTAGAGAAAGACAAAATCCTATAACCACCTTTGTGATACTACAACCACCCTCTGTGACCTTTAGGTGAATAAATTCGGGGATATTAAAAAAAAAACTGATCATGTTCAGGAATTAAGATATTTTAAGATGGATAACGAAGTATTTTAAAAACATTCCCCATTCAGAATTACAGTGACTTTCCTCTGATGCAGCTGAATTCAATTTGGAATTAACTCTTTGGAAAAACCACTAAACACAAAAAATCCTGTCCCAAAACAGTTCGGATATCTACAGCGTGCGATGGAAGGGAATGCACAGATCTGGGAAAAACTCAGAAACACCCTTTACAGAATGCTCTGTCTACTGAACTCTCAATGTAAAACCAGAGAGGATACTAAAGAGTATTTATTATTACTTCACTTGTGGAAGCTGGAAAGACTATAACAGGGAACTCAGTGACCTGGTGAAGAACCTCATCTTGAATCTATTGCAGAACTAGAGAGGAAAGCCTGGGCTGCAGTAGCATTGTCAGAGATTACGACTTGTGCTCTGGGAATAAACACACACCTCATTTTGTCATGTCAGAAAGGGACCGCAAATTTTCTTCCACAAAGAAAAGCAACTATGGAACAATATAAGTGGCTTTATTGCTGTCCCTTGGTTATTTGCAGTGAAGAGGAGATCCAGATATATAAACAGCAAGAAGTTTACTTTCAATGTAAGGTATCTTCAGAAGCAATATTAAGTGGTTTAGTACTCATGACAATGTTGTTTTTTAGGGAACGAAATGTTTTCATTATTTAAAAAAAAATAATAATTAAAAAAAAAAGTTCCTAATAAACAGAAGTAGGAACTTAAACACACTATTTAAGATTTTGTACTTTATCCCGCTCCAGTTTCCTCTCCCTCCTGCAATCATCTGTCCGCAGAGGAAATTACATACAACATTCTGTCCTTCACTATGTTTATAACAACAATAAATAGACAGGGTAATGCCACATTATTTTGAAACAGATTTCTTCTTTCTTCTTTCTTTTTTTTGTTTTTTTTAAGAATATTAAAAGACTTTCTGAATACGGGATTCTGATGCCTCTCTGACAAATGAACACAGCATTACTAAATCCAAACCAGACTCAGCGTATTTCCCATACCTGTACTGCAAGATGTTCATTAAGCGAGATGCTTGGGTGACTAAATACGTTCTATAGCATGTTCACTTCAACTGGCAGCATAAATGTCACTGCACTCAGGTGATTATATGAAGAGTGAAGCTCCCTGAGCCGTGATGTTCTGATAGTGGCTACTGCCTTTAAAATCTATACTATTTTATGTACGGCCATTTGCTCTAAAACTCCCCAACGTATCATCCTCAGCAGTCTCATATAAAAGATACGCTTCAAAAAAGTCCCTCTGAGGTACTGGAGACTCCTGCTGGACTACCCACCAGACGAAAGCAATGGGAAGATGGTGCGACCATTAAGGCTGTTGCTTTTCTGCTGTTTGAGAGCTTTGATGTGCCAGCTTGAACTTGCATTTAACAGCTTCTTGTATCCAACATCACCTTGCACAATCTTCAGATGATGCGGCAGCATTGTTTGCGGCACTGCGGCTGAAATAATGGGTGTCATTTCAAATGTTAGCTAAAGGGAAAGGCAGCATGTAGTTAGAAAACAAAGGATACTGCTTAGCTAAGCCCTTCTTTGTAAGTTTTTCCTGCTTTACTGTTCTTTAATGTGTTGGGCTTTCCATGCTGTTTGTATTTTTATAGTTTATAAGGCAAATAATGATGTTAGTGAATAGCCAGTTTCACTTGGCTTAAATATCTCTTCAGCTAGGGCATGGCTCAAGCTAATTTCAGTTTATCTCAAATCCTGCTTTTTCCCCTGCAGCTGTAGGCCAGCAGACAGGCAAATTAAACAGTATTCTAAAGGAACAGGGATCTCAGGAGAGGAGAGACAAATACAACAGCATTTGTTAAGCTGGCAAAATGCCATTTGCCTACTTTGACCTCGACTTATTATAACCTTTTGCTTTTAAACAAAGATGGAAACCTTAGGCTGTTCGGTCTCACCACCACTTCATGAAGTGTTCACAAGTCCTCCACCATAACCAACCTTACCCAGAGGGGTCATTAGAAAAACAACTATCTCAAAGTAAGTGGAAGGTAACTCCTGCTGAAATAGCCTCTGACCATGTCCATTCTTATACAGAAGTCCCTTCTAAAGACTGCTGTTCTTTCAATTAGTTCATTAGTCCTGAAATCTCTGAAAGCTGCTGTGAGTTGTTGGTAGATAAGTAAATGCATGAATTCGAAGTACGCAAACTTCAAGATATCCCGTAAGTAAATCTCTCACTAGAAACTAAGAATGAAAGATTTATTTTTTTTTTTTTACAGCATGAGAAGAGTTAAATAAAGAAGAATCACGATCAGACACAGCACCTCCAGATGCTCACCAGCCTATTTTGCTGCAAACTTTTCTTCTGCCAGAATCACATTCTAACACAGAATAAGGCGTAGATTTAGATTCCGGCTGCTCCCCGTACTTTAAACACCGGAAAATAAATACTGCAAGTGTCCTTTCTGCTTCTCTATAATGTTTCCTTCCTGTGCCATTGCTTTTTCCATCTGACCACCCACTGCAGTGGATAAAAATCCACACACTAGTATGAAGATCTGGGCAGTAGGTTGGGATTAGAGAACTGAGGTCTCAGCACCCGACCTCCTCACAAGAAAAAAAACCCAAACTGGCTTCAAGCATCCACGATCCGTGGGGCAGAACTAATGCTTGTATTTATACACCTATCCAAAGAGTTTTTCAGTGGGTGTGGCTCCTCTGGGGTCACCCTCCCACCAGCTGTATTTCATACCACTCTCCCAGCATGCCAAACTTCCTAACATCCTGCAGGTATTGAAAAAAAAAAAACCTTTATTTAACACACATCCCCACAGTGTAAATAATGAGATGTAAGTCTAAAGGAAGTCTCCTAATGCTGAAAGTTATCAAGCCAATGCTTATTACATGTTTCCCTCATTTTGTGCTCTCAAACACTGATAGACCAAAACTTCTCTAAAGAAATCCATGCAAGGTAAATGAAAGACTAGAGCATGCAGTATGTGCTAAATGTCTCTTTTAAAAAAAACAAAACAAAAAAAAAATCCCTCTACATTAATTCTCGGACTGCCTTTTTTTTCAAGTGAAATTTAAACTAGGATCATTCCAACCTCCTTATGTCTAAAGGAAATATATGTTTCTTTGTTTTAACTCAGTTGCTTTTTTTAAAGACTGGTTCATTTACCCCAAGTCCCAAGTTATGTACAGAGAGATCTGGGAGATGTCCTCTTCGGTTTTCTATATTTGTCACGCTACCTCTGCCACAACATAATCAAGGACATTACTCCATTTCAAGTGATAGTTCCATTTTTCCTAGAGGCAAAAATTCATTGTTTCTGAGCAAGCGAGGAAAGACTAATAAGTTTGGGCTAGAAAGGAACAGCATTTTGCCAACAAGGTCTCTTTCCCAGCAAAGGCCAAAGCTCTACTTTGCACATTCAGTCCTTAAGTTCTAGACAAGAGCCACTGCTCACAACTGTGTCTGAACTGTCCCCTCCACAAACCCAAGCTCAGCTGGAGTCCTGGGTGAGATAAACAGCAGCCAGTAACTCACACAAAAGTCCTATTTTCCAAGAACGACCTTTCATCAAAGTTTCCACATTGCTGAAACTGGCCCTTGCACAAACCTTACCACACATGGCTTAAATCGTGCCCTCCCGTCTTGATCAAATCCCGGAGTAGAGAGAAGCTGCTCTGCTTGGGGTGGGTTGTTTCAGTCTCCAGTAACTCACCAGATCAGTCCTAATTAGCCTGAGTTATTGAAGAGCCTTCTGTCCTATTAAAGATTGATTCACTCAGATACGCTGCTGCAAAACATTGTTTCCTGCTGTGGCAGTTTAGAATGTTTGCTTTGCCGAATGGCAGCATGAAGAAAGGACGCTGGCACCAGAAAGACACAAGGCTAATAAAATAAATTCCTGAAATTTGAGCTGGCCTCTTAAAAAACACTCACCGGGTAGGTATATAAATCACACTCTGTAACTATTCTAATTTGCACAATTAAGAGCTGAATAAACATCATAAACTTAAATGAAAAACCCCAGGCACAGGCTGGTGCTGCTACTGGAATATTTTTAAATCTACAATATACAACACAACTGATGAGGATTCTCTGTAACCCCTGCCACACGAGAGACCCTAACTGAAATCCAGTTGGGTGCTTAGCACCAAATCAAAAGCACAAAAATAAAGGAGTAAAACTGCTTCTCCTACAGCTCATTAGCATTGTTTTTTTCTCAATTCCATCTTTCGGTAGTCACAACTGACACAATAGTTTATATGCTCCTGAGATGTCCGTCTCCTGCAAGCTCCCGAGTCCAAACCGTCCCAAATTCAAAGCCATCCTACTTATATGAACTGCTGCTGTCATTTAGCCAAGCTAAGGCAGCACGCCCGGGGCACGCGAGGGAACAGACCTTAAAAGCCACCGTGCCCACAACTAACGCGTTCCTTTGGATAACCATCTTGCCTCGGACAAAGGTTTTGGCATTTCCAAGTGGCCATCCCACACTGGAAACAGAAGAAGAAAACAATACCGATACCCAACAGCTCTCTGCCCGCTACCGCCTTTCTCCTCCCAGGCACCTAAACCAGGGCTTTCTGCTCAGTTATCTTCCCCATCAGGCAAGATGTGTCTCATACTCACCACTGAACGGCTTTGCCTGCACTAGCACTTTCCTCACCAGGCTTGCCATACTGGAATTTTCACCCGCGTTGTCTAAACCTGCTCGGGACCAAACCGGGTGGAAGAATTAAAAAAAACCAAACGCCTGCATCTAGTCCCTGTGTCTCCACCGGCTCCTTGGTTTTCTTGACTGAGGCTGCAGAGCGTCTGGATGAGCAGGGCTGAAAACACAGACACACACACACGTATGTGTGCACGCACACGCACAGGAAGCTTGGAACCCAATCAGTGTTAAACGTACCGACTTCCTTCTTCATGCTCCAGTATCTCTGCTGTAAACAAGCAGTGCGTTATTAGTTAAGCGAAGCCGAAAAGTCCAGCAGAGAAGGACAAAAGGAGGGAGTGGCTCCAACAAGGAATAACTATTTTAAATACACAAACATCTTCCCATCAGATTAAAACTAGCTTTTAAATTAGGCAAATTCTGAAGCCATTGTTGTGACAGAATAATTCAAGACAAACAGGAGACGTTGCTTCCTCCTCTGGAGAGATCGCCTGGATTTCCAGGACGAAGCGTCCCGTACACTTTCCGAAAGACTTGAGAAGCGTTCGTGTCGCTCCAGGGACAGAAAGCAAAGAAGGGGGAGGCAGAAGCACAAAGAGTCCCCAGAAGAAGCACCACCAGCTACAACTGCCGCACCTTGTGGTGTAGGTACCAGGAGGGATGCTCAACTTGTTAGCTGGGTGAGAACGCATGGCCAGAGCTACCAGCCCTGCCCCACGAGCCAGTCACCAGCTCTCAGGAACAAGGTCAGCTGGCAGGAGCGCCCGGGTGTGCATTCAGGGATCAGGCAGGAGTCAACTGCATGCTCTCCAATGGCGCTTCATAAACAGCCCACTTGTGTTTTGAGAGATCTCCACCTCACCCTACACAGCTTCAGGCTCCTTTTGTCTTCAGCAGGTTTCTTCACCATTTTGAGGCACTTAACCGACAGCAGGATCACCTCTGAGCAGACTGAAGAACACACCACCAGCATGCATCAGATATGTCATCAAACCCTTCTGCACAGAGCCAGAGAAGTCTAATACTTGGCAACAAACGCTCTCGTGATGGGTAAGGGCGCAAGCAGGTCAAGCTCTCCTCACCCAAAAGGCTCCAATGGCTTTGACTGCTCCACTGGATCCCCAGCAGACCCATGCGCTTGGCAGACGGGATGAGGAAAAGGGAGCAGTGCCCATGAGACAGCTGCTTCTGCCTGCTGCTGTCCCTCACAGATGTCTTGCTGCACACTGTACTGAGCTGGGTGGCTTTGGAGAGTGTCCTACCTGGTCTGCTGAGCGAGCCAGACACAGCGCACCGCTCATCCTCTCCTGCTGTAACAGGCTGCAGCAGCAGCCTCCAAACCTACAAGCCTGGTGCATCCAGGCATCCTAGGGTGAAGAGAAAAGGGAGGACAGGCTGAACCACCTTGGTCCACCACCAAGGACCAACCAAACAGTGGTCATGACAATGTTGGGTAGACAGCTAGACTTGATCTTAGAGGTATTT
Source organism: Baryphthengus martii (assembly GCA_013396935.1). Classification (NCBI taxonomy): domain Eukaryota; kingdom Metazoa; phylum Chordata; class Aves; order Coraciiformes; family Momotidae; genus Baryphthengus; species Baryphthengus martii. The sequence continues at coordinate 491,578 of VWZK01004337.1, forward strand.
TCCAACCTTAACGATTCTAAAAAAAATAAAAATAAAAAATAATTAAAAAAAACCACAACAGAAAAACAACCCAACCATCCATGGCAGGAAAGGTTGAGATGTATGTGGCTTCCCAGCGCTCCAAACTTTTCCTTGTCTCTCAAAGTATTCTGAAGTTATAATAGTTCTTGGTCTGGGACCTTCAGCAGCCAGTATCTTTATTGATAATGAAATAGTGGCTAACCACTGCGTGGTTTCTCAAATGAAGTGACTAGCACAGAAAGCTGAGTGAAGAGAAGCTGGCAGCTTGGCAATATTCAGCCCCAAGACGATAAGAAGTGCCTGTCTGAAAAAGCTGCCATCTTCTGCCTTTTCAGACAGATGCATGTTATTCATCTATCAAAGACCACTTATCTCATAAAAGAGCTTTATTACATCTAAGCTGAAACACTGAAACACTGTGACTATTCAACAAATGTCCTTTTTATTACCACCTTGCAATGCTGGCCACTAAAGGATTCCCTGTTTTTGCTTACTTTCTTAATACAGCAACAGCAGATTCCCCAGTCCACCTCCTCCCCTCCTCTCTCCACTCTGTCTTTCAAGACAAATCAAATTCTCCTAAACGTAAAGTAAAATTAAATTGCTGCTATCTCTAAAGGCACATAACTGCAAGATCAAGGGATTGGGGTCAAAAAAGCGATAGAGTTGCACTTAAAATCAGAGCCTTCCCATGACCCTTCCCAGGGTAAATGGGACAAGCTGCACAACAACCCTCCACAGAACACAGAATAGTCCGATTTCAGAGAAGCAGGAGCACAGGGCAAGCAGTGTCAAGCCCATCGCTCTTTAGCCAAAAAGCTGCTGCTCCTTGTTCCACTCGCCAAGACTGCAAAGCAACGCTTCATTACAGAAGAACTGGACACGGTTTCAAATCTTCATTTCCAGTTAACCAGACAAAAAAAAATAAACCATGCTAGCACCTAAAGAGTCTGACTGAGACAGTGTCCCTCTGTGCTTGACCAGCAGCAGTTGTCCCCTGTGCCACAGCTGGCCTGTACCCGGCTAGAAGCCTTCACCCAGACGTTAGCTGGCTTCTTGGTCTTCTCTCCTTACAGCCTCTGAGATACAAGCAGGGAACTGGCCATGCAGGCTGTTACTCTGGCAAACTCCTCCCAGCTCATCTTTCAAGTGGGCCCTGTGCTCAACTACCTACAACATGATGATTCCAAAAAAGCAAAAAAACAAAAACAAACAACAAAACACCACACACACAACACACCCAAACCATTAAATGTCTCCAAGAACAAAACACAAGCCCACATCAATTGGACTTAAGGCCACCCAGTCCAATAGACTTAAGACCACTCAGTCACGCAGACGGCATCTGAATACATTTGTGCACGTGCGCAGGCTGGAACACAGCAGGGCCACCCCCAATCTCTTGGGTAGCCCTTGAGCGGTCAGAAAGCTCACCTCGAGACCAGCACCAGCACTGTGCAAGTCCCTTTTGGTAAACTGGTCTGTTTATGTATAATGTGAGGTTCACTTTGTCCAATATGCCAGCAAAGCGCCTTAACACAAGGGTTTAAGTGATCGTCGACCAAAAGACAGCCAGAATTTCACTCTGAGTGTAATGAAATCACTGCTACAGTATAAAACACAAATCATTTCTTTCATACGCATCAGCCGAAGAAGGCTTCGCATTAACGCCCTCGTCCCTGCCAAGTAACGAACCTATTACCACATGAATATTAACAGGGGCTCCTCGACAGGGTGACGTGACGATCGTGGGGAATCTCAGGAGACGCTGCAGGACTCTGCACAATGCCTCAAGTTTTTATCCATCTAAAAAGCGATTCCTTCAGGCAGCAGTGGCTCCTCAGCCTGGTTATGAAAGGGGTTCCATGTAATAAAAATAACAAGCCCCAGGATGAGGCCACTCAGGAGCAAGGGAAAAAAAAAAACAAAAAAAAAACCCACAAAACATTGCTGCTTCCACCAACTGCACTCTGAGGAGTCGTAGCCTTTCGTGTTTGCCGAAAAGGAAAAATAAGGTAACGATTCCGCTGCTTCTCACACCCCACAAGGAGAAGAAAAACGGTCTTCCATGTGGTGTCTATTTAAGGTCACAAAAAAAAAAAAAAAAAAAGAGAAGTCTGGTCAGTTAACCCCTTCAAGAGGTTTTCTGGGATAAACCTACATTATAAACATGGAGCTGGGGAGAACAAAGAGCAGCACGCAGGCTTCAGAGTAGCAAAACCATGCTCAAACTCTTCCACCACTTTGACTTCCAATCCCACTTCCCCAGTATCAGGGGCTTTCATCTGTTACAAACCAAAATGAATGGTCTGGTTGACATTTCCATGGGGAAAGCCAATTGAAGCTCCTTGCCTGGTTCCGGGAACACGAAGTGTCATGGAGTTCCCTGGGCTGAGCCTGTCCAGGTTTATGGCACTCTTAGCAGCTAAGATTTTCAAAGGATCTTCAAAGGTTTCATGCTAAAGCTTCACAAGCAGCGCCTTAAACCTGAGCATCTCCCCACTGCTTGCCATGTGGATTACAGAAAGACGTGGTAAAAGCTTGTTCCTAACAAAAATATACGGTCAAGTATATTTTTTTAATATTACATATAAAAACAGCAATTAGAATTTTTGCTTCAATTACAAATATACTCCAAAGCAGAGAAATTCTCACCTTGGGCAGCTAGGATTGCAGGACATCTTTCAAGCTTAGGATCTCCTATGGTTACGAGACACGATCCCGGATCAAGACATAAAGAGGGTGTAGCGATTATTTCAGGTCACAATCGGACTAAGGATCCACTAGCCCCTTCAATTTTACAAGCTTTACCAAAAAGGAAGGACATCCTCTCCCCACCCTTGAATACCTTCTACAGACTCTTAAAAACATAAAAATAAGAAAAAAAAAGTTGACACCCAGCACAGTGACCTGATGTTTTCCATGCCTTTGCCCTCTGATAAGCACAAAAATGCTTTCTGCTGGGCGTTTTCCCTGTTAACCTTCCTGACCAAAAACATTAATGCTTAGAAGAAAACGGAACCTGATGTAGTAGGTAATGAGACTAAATATAAGCAATGAGTCAAGTCACTTTGTTTCTCAGGAGTTCAACTTACCAAGTTGTTTCAAAAGTTCAAAACCACGGTCCCTGTGCAGATAGTTGGAGAGCTGAGCATTTCTCATTTGTATGAGTTTTGAGGGTTTTGAGTCAAATGCATTCTTAAAAATTAAATCATTACAGAAGTCTGTGAAAGAGATGCAGTTGAGGCAATTTTTTTTATAGCAGCTGTTACTATTAAATACTATTAAAACCTCATCACCAGTAACCATCTAACAAAACTGGTAGAAGAAAAGAGAAAGGAGGTACAGAAAAAAAGCAGGCAGGACGGGGAGCATCCAGGAGACCGCTGCCATTCGTCTGAGAGAGCTCCTGCCACACGTTTGGCAACGACGCCACGGGATCAGAGATTGCACCATTCAGGCAAGACAGATTAAATTGGCCTGGGTGGCCTTGACCAGGCACAAAGCTGAGAGCAAAATGGAGAAGTTTACTCCGGTCCTTCCAGCAAGAGGAGGATAGGAAAAGCCCAAAGTGATCAACCGCCCTTGAAAGCAAAGTCTCAAGGCTGGCAAAGTGACAAAAAGCCAGCAGGAGATGCTTCCCGCTACGCACAGGGCAGTGGGAGGCTGCTTTTGAAACAGGAAAGTACACACTTCTTTAAAAAGAAGAGATTAAATAGCTAACGGACAAGTCAATGGAGGAAATCAATGATGCATTTACAGTTTTGATCATTCTCAAAGTATTTACATAGCCTGCACTTAAAAAAAAACAAAAACCAAAAACCAAAACAACAACAAAAACCCACAGATGAAAGAGGCCCTGGATTATTCAAAAAAAATAAACCAAAAAAATAAAATCACATCACGTGTTCAGTTTTTGTAAAGCTCACCTTTACAGATACTCACCAATTCCCCACCTCCCACCCCTGCAAATTGTGTTTGAACTGAAAAAAAAAGCCAACTAATGGAAAAATTCAACTTTTTAAGCCTCTGCAGTACCACGTCTGTTTGCACATTAACTAGGAATCAAGACAGCTCGGGAAAAGAGCCCTGTGACTCCATGGGAGATCGCTTTGCTATGAAGTTGTCTCCAGAGACAGTCTTTATTTGGGAGAAGTGTATTTCTCTTCTATGTCTAAACGCCAATAGCAGCTTCGTGTCTCTGGTTCGGAATCTGGCACACAGGGAAATGATCAGTAACCACAGGCATTATTCTGCTGGGGCTGAGACAGCAACAAAGCTTTACAAGACATCTATAGCAACAGGGGGGTATGGGAGGGGAGAACCATATACACTTCCACAAACGTGCTGATAAAATGACATATTGTCTTTTGGAATCCACAATGTCAAAAACAAATGTCTCCAATAACTCTTGATAGGACAAAAAAAAAAAAAACAACAACAAAAAAAAAGTGGCAAACACGGAGCCACTCTTTTCTGCATGCAACAGGAATTCTCTAAAATACAGTCCATTCTTCTAACTACATTTTCTGCAGAATCAAACTTTGCACCAGCAGCTCAGCAAGTTCTCAATATGGGACTGAGGTTCAAGTTCCCCATGGCTGAGGAGGTCTGAAGGCCTGTGGTACAGTCCTCACTGAGGTTTCCAAGAGCCGTTTTGTCTCAATTTTATCAAACCTCAGGCTCCTTCTCCAAAACAGGTCTCAATTTCTTCCCTAGCAGCTTACGTCCTCTGGAAGAAGTCTCCTTGGGGGTGCTGGCTGATGAAGAGCTGAACATGAGCCAGCAATATGTGCTGGCAGCCCAAAAAGCCAACCCTATTCCAGGCTGTATCAAAGGATGCATGGCCAGTAAGTCAAGGGAGGGGATCCTCCCCGTCTACTCCGCTCCTGTGAGACCCCACTTGGAGCACTGCATCCAGCTCTGGAGCCCCAACACAAGAAGGACATGAATCTGTTGGAGCGGGTCCAGTGGAGGCCACAAAGATGATCAGAGGGCTGGAGCACCTCTCCTACGAGGACAGGCTGAGTGAGTTGGGTCTGTTCAGCCTGGAGAAGAGGAGGCTGCGAGGAGACCTTATTGTGTCCTTCCAGTACCTGAAGGGGTCTACAGGAAAGTTGGGGAGAGGCTTTTTATAAGGGCGTGTGATGACAGGACAAGGGACAATGGTTTTAAACTAGAGCAGCGTAGATTCAGATTAGAGATATGGAAGAAGTTCTTTGAGGATGGTGAGACACTGGAAAGGGTTGCCCAGAGAAGTTGTGGAGCCTCATCCCTGGAATTGTTTAAGACCAACCTGGTCTAGTGGAAGGTGTCCCTGTCCATGCAGGGGGATTGGAACTGGATGATCTTTAAGGTCCCTTCAAACTCAAGCCAATCTATAATTATAGGATTTCCCTGCAGCTTCTCTTACCCACGCTTGCATACCTCAGAGTAGAAAAGAGAAGGACAAAAAGAAGAGGGCAGGAAGACGAGGCCAGGTCCTCTGATAGAGGGACATGAAGGACAACTACAGCGTATCTAGAAGAGAGGTCCTCATGTCTGTCCTTAGAGAAGCAGCTGTTGGGGTCTACAGGCCTGTCTCGGCAGCTACAAGTGGTCACAACACCAAACAGCCACTGCTACCGTGTTTAAGCACCTGCTGCGCCTACACACGAAACCTGCAAGGCTAAGGCAAAAAACTTCCCCCCCACAATATAACCTACACTGTGACAAGTGTTTCTCACCTCTAGCACAACATTCTTGATGAACAATTTAGCTTTGCTGGAGTTTATCCAGTATTTTAAGGTGTGGGAAATAGAAAGTCTCTAAAGAAGAGTGAGGTTCTAAGTTCCGTCAACAAAAGGTTTTGATGAGGAAGAATCTGCAGATTGTTCTCTCCTCTCCCAGTGCCCGCCCTCCCCTGGGGAGACAGACAAATTTTCTGCATAAATGTGCAGGGAAAGATGTGCTAAAGATTGCTTTAGACCAGAGGGGAAAAAAAAAACAACAACAAAAAAAAAAGAAAAGAAAAAGAAAGAGACAAGAAGCTAAATTCAGAAGGTGTGTCAGCCTGGCAGATCTCAGCAGCAAATTTTCAGCAGCCTCATTGCCTCCGTTAACCGTGGAATGAATCACCCAGAATCCAGACACACAGGAAATTGGTTGGAAACGGCACAAAAAATAACCCCATGGTTCGTTCTGCAGGTTCAAGTGCTTTTAAATGAAATGAACACTAAAGAGATTACAGCTTCCTCATCAAACCACACATCTGAAAGATGCAAGGGAAGAAAGAAGGGAAGGGGAAAGTCAGGGAGACTGAGGATCAGAAGCTAAAAAAGCTCAGATATCTACAACAGATTAAATGGGGAGAAACCAGAACAACTGTGGAGTTAGGTTTTGTCTTTACGTACTTTACTCCTGGTCCTCAGCCCTTATCGCAGTGTAATGGAAATGGACACAGCATCTGTCTCAAAAAACAATTTTGGAGTGTGCATAGGAGCCAGAAGTGGATTTCTGTAACCCCGTGTTCAGCACAGGGAGGAAATGCTGTTTGCACCTGCAGAACATCCATCTTGCTTCTGATCGCTGTTACCACAGGACTGTTCCCAGTTCTTGCCACTGGCACTGCTGGGAAGAGAGTAATGATTTCGTCATCAGTAGCAACGAGAAGAAAAAGACATCAGACCCCACCTTATACCCTGTGTCTCTCGTTTCAGAGGAGGATCTCCAGCCAAAAGATGTCAAAAAGACAGAAGACCAAGTGCCTCCTCATGAACCTTCCTTATTGGTGCATAAAGAGTATCTCATTCACTAGTATGCTAATAAATTACTTATTCTATTACAGGAAATTGCCAAGTTAACAGAACAAAATAGTTCTATTACTGTGTTAGTAAAATGCCTTATCTCTAAATAACAAAATGTGCTCAAAGTTCTCCATCTTCTGCATTCTCAGCCACTCCCAGTGGTACCAGACTTACTCAACTATTAGCAGCTTGATTGGTAACTCTCAAAGTCTGGAATCGGTCCATTGTAGGTATCAAAATTTTAAGAGGAGGATGCAGATATTAATCTTCAACATAAAAGTTTGCTTTACACAGAATCCCACAGAATGGTAAGAGTTGGAAGGCACCTCTGGAGATCATCTGGTCCAACCCCCCTGCTCCAGCAGGGTCACCCAGAGCAGGGGGCCCAAGATCGCATCATCCAGGGGGGCTTGGAATCTCTCCAGAGAAGGAGACTCTATAGCCTCTCTGGGCAGCCTGGGCCAGCAAAGAAGTTTTCACCAAGAAGGACAGCCAACTAAAATAACCGTTTTTTTTTAAAAAAAAAAAACAAAATGCCCTTCCCAACACATGACAATTTGTCTCCCTCTCATCTGTTTAAAATAATTCCCATGGTTCTTAAAATATTAAAACACTCTCCTAAATCTTAAGGCTAAGTTCTAAAAATGCAAGAAGTACAAGCGCTTTTGCCTCCCCAGCTCCCACACTTGTTGCCTTTCCAGGCAACTGCATCCTTGAGACAGCTCCCGCCCACCAAACAGCTTGTCTTCTCCAAAAGGCAGAGTCCTACGCTCCATGCACCCCACCAGCTGACTCCACTCGCTCCTCAATACTGGAGCATCCCTCTATCTTCCAATCCCAAACGTTCAATGAGAGGGACTGCTGAGCACTGAAGCCAGTATAAGAGGGGGGGGGGGAAATAAAAAAATCCTACTGGCACCGTGATACCGGTGTAGGTGTATTGCAAAACCACTTCAGCACATAATAACCAAAACTGTGCTCTGGAAGTGATCCCCAAAAGGGTCTGTGGGCTTGCAGGAGAAGACGGCATGAAGCCACCCTCCGCTTGAAGCGATCCTCCCAGCAGGAATTTGGCCAGGCCACTTGGATCCTCCTCCAGTACAAAAAAAAGAAACTGATGGGTCTCTGCCTTTTTCTTCCTGGGATCTCCCTCTTCCCCCATCACAGACCAGACATTTTTAATGGCTGTGTCTACATTGCAGATCGCACACTTTTGCAGTTGGCAGACAGCTGCCAGAAACTCGCTCTTAATCCCTAAACTCAAGCCCATGAGTAAGGAAAACAGCAGAGTTCAGAACCGCATCAGAATCTAGTAATTTGCTCTCCAAAATAACCCTAAAAGCCCACGGCAAGCCACGTGCAAAAGAATGTATTTTTCCCCTCACAAAACCTCAGACAAGCATTTCGATCTCTTGTCATCATGGGAATCAAAGCTGCCATTTTTGAAAACTCACGGGTTTCTACACTGGCTGTGTGAAAGTCTGAATGCGTAGTTTACCGAAGCAATTTTTTTTCCTTTAGCGGCACAGAAAGGCAGTTGTTGGTGATTGTTTTGCACAACTCTTCCTCATCTGCTTTCCCAAAGAGATCCTTACGTGAGCTCCGAAACAGGCCAGGCACTTGTATTTTAGAGTAGGCGAGAGAAAAAAAAAAAAAAAAAAAAAAAAAAAATAAAAGCTACAGGGTATTATAGCCCAAAAAAATCAAATCACATCTTCACACCCGATTCCAGCAGTGTTACTAAATGAAAATTATTGACTTTTCCCCTCCTGTGTGCTTGTAGCCCTGAGCTTTTCTTTGAAAGTCTTCAAAGTTCGTCTGGAGCGGGTAAAATCATGAAGCAGGAGCAGCATTTATGAAAGAGATGCTGATTTTACTGGAGGAATTAGGAATATCTTTACACGTGAGCCACAGTTGCCTTGCTTGCTGAAGCAGAGCTGAGCCGACCACTCATCGTTTTCTTCCGAGTTTAACTGTGAGTCAACAGTCAGCTGAAAAGCTTCAGGGCGTAGCCAAGTGTTACCCCAAAGTTGCCCAAGTTTTTCTAAGAGGGGGTAAGTCAGACATTTGACAGGCTGCTGGATCACAACCAGTGGAAGCAACAGGCAGCCAAAAGTTTACTTATCGAGAGAGAAGCCTTCCCCACAAGTGTAAAACAGCTCTGGGATACCATTGCCATAAACAGCAAAAGGCACTTCAGACTCCCAAAGTATGGTTTCAAATGTTAATTCACTATCGACACATCAATAACCAAGCAGAATAATTGTGCAAAACGGTTTTCTGTAAAATGATTGTTTTAAGGGAGCAGGGGCAGGGTGAGTGAAAGTCACAAATCTCATTGTGCATTTATTCTCCTGAATAAAGTAGAAACTTGGAATCTGAGTGAGGAGACAGGAGAGATTGTCCCCCTGGCACAGACAGAAGACTCTGAGAGGCAGCTGCTGAAAATCATTCTAATTTTCCACAAACGGAAAAGGAGCACAGGTAAAAGATCTCTCAAAGAACATCACTGTCAAAAGGATATGGATTTTGGTATAGAAAACTTGCAGGATGGCACATTGCTTCACGTGGGGCAGTGGTAAGGAAGGGGAGCACACAAACAAAAAAGACAGGGTGAGACATACCATGAAGTAATAGAAGAAGGAAATGAGAGAGGAGGAAGAGGAGAAAGAATAAAGCCAGACTGGTTGTTTTGGGAGTGGGAGAAGAGATGAAATACAGGAAGTATAATGAACAAAGTGTATGTAACAGTTTCTTCCCTATAAAACCATATGGGACAAGATCATACAGGTATTTTCACCTCAGCTAATAAGCAGATATCCTCAGGTCAGTAAAGTGCCAGGTATATTTTTTTCCAAGGACTGGAGGAAATACTTGTATTAAAATTAAAAATAAAAGGGAATGCTCACTTAATCTGCTCTGCAATCTGAATCCTCATTTATAAATGGCAGGGACTGGAGACAATGAGAAATTGCTCGATTCCCTAGTCCTCTGCAATGCAGTTCGCAACAGCTGATGGGTAAAGTTGGAAAAACACCAGCGGACTTAAGAACACCAAACCAAGTTTGCTTGCACAGTTGCTGCTAATAAAAGCCGCAACGCCTTTCTCCCAGTCTCTTCATACCGCTCCAGAATGCTGAAATAGAGCTAAAAGGATAGAAAAAGCCTCAGAAAAAAATCCTCTCTCTAATACTGTAAGCCTTGCCTGCAGCTGAGCGAACAGGGCGGTTGCAAGGCCAGGTACAGCTTCACATGTGATCCTGAAAGGAGGATTTTTGGTGAAGCCTATTTCTGACACAGGAATTCAATCATGACTCCAAAGGCCAAAGCCAGCAACATACACAGAGGGCACTTCAGCTTACGGCAAAACCTGTCATTCCAATGAAGTCATGACACAGAATCAGACAGGAAAATATTTTCCTACCATTTCACTGATAAACGTAACTTGGCCAAAATTTATTCAAAGGTCTGTTAAGGAGCTACAGAACCCTTTCTTCCTTTTCTAGAGTCGTGAACTCCTCGCCAAGCACGACGGGTCGTCCTGCGATTCACAGAGAGCCAATGTAAAGTGATAATGTGCACTGAGCTACAGAAGCTACTCTGTCAGAGCTCAGTAATTACAGGAACGAGCTGATCTATTAACAGCCAGGCTAAATACAGCCCCCCAAGGGGCTACAACTCAATCAGGGGGATTTTGAAAGGCAACGTTGCTATTGCAAGGGAACTGCGATGGCAGAAGGGAAGCCCAGCCATGTGGTTATCAGCAACGAGAAATTACCTACTTAAGAAATAATAAATCGCGCTATTTAAAAAAAAAAAATTAAAAAAAAATTACACCTCAAAGAACTTCATTTCACACAGGCCACATTTAGAAGCACATCAGTTAACTCTAATTTGCCTTTCTACAGCAGATTAGTGACAGAAATTCTCAGCCTGCATCTAAACCAAAGTGTTTTCTTAACTGCAAACGCAAAGTAAAAATCACTGCGCTGTGCTTCTTAACAGCTTTAGTGCTGTGAAAATGATTCTGATTTCAGAAGGCAGCTTCTCCCTCAGTAAGGAAGATGTGTCAGTGAGTTACTCAGATCAAGAGTCCTTCGATGGTTAACCCCACCGGCCATCCTCCTCTGCATGGGGAGAATTGCTACCTGAGCACAAAGCATTTTGTAGAGCAAACTAATCCCAAGAGTCCGCCAATAAAATTCTGTTGTAGCCTAATGAGCCATCCTTCAAAGAAACACGTGTTCCCGACTGTTTTCTTGTGTAAATGACACTGTAAACCAGATATTTACTTTCTCAGGTCAAGCGTACCAATATTAGTCACGTAAAACATTTGCGTGCTTTCTACAGCTTCAGATTAATTCCATTTTATCTTAGTCCTACACAGAAAAGGCTGATTCTGGAGAACAGAAAATATCTGGGGAAATATTTAACTTTTCTAAAGAATATTGCAATTTATTCTTTTTATGGGTAGATATCATCAAATCTGTGCATGACCATTACCCCTGCTAAAACACCCTATCGATTTTTCACAACCAGCAGTCCTTGGTCATGTTAAGGATTGCTTTGTTTTTCTAACTGGTTAGAAAAAAAGAGAAAAAAAAATTCAAAAGCATCTATCAGGCGCTGCTGTATCTGTATTACAAGCAATTCAACAAACAAGGAAGGAGGAGGAATTATTTGCATGTAGCAAGAGACCAAGAAGTCAAAGAGCAAACATGAGGAAGGCTGCGCGGTCGAAAGATGTGACACCGCATTCCTTGGAAATACTATCACTTTATGACCCATCTCTTCAAGGAATGGGGCAACGCCGCAGCCCTTCTGAAGATGAACAACAGGAAAAAGGGATAAAGAAACGAAGGTGGGGCAAACAATAGGCACAATCAAGATTACTCACAAACAAATTCTCATAAATAAACAGACTTTCTTTGCTTGCTTTTTATTTTGCACCTTTCACCTCTTTGCTTACATTTGTGCGTGTTTGTTTTTTCTTTATTAGAAAAAATAAAAAAAACCCAACCAACGAACTGCACACAGCTTGGATTGTGCCTAGGAAAGTGTAATACTGTATGAGCAGCAAACGGCTACAGGCCAAGAGTCAGCAACTTTCACCACAGCTGGCATTAGGGATTCCACAGACCATGGTCCTTTTGTTACCAGAGCTGAGCGACATCAAATATCGATCTCATTTGACCAGCACATGTTGCTCTATGGTACTTATATTTTACAGAGTCTAAGCTTTCAGTCTGAAATAGAGAGGAAGCTTTTAAAATTTGTATTTTCCTATTTCCAGAGGAGATGAAAGGATCGAACGTTAGTCCACTGTGGTAAATAACCTGAAACGAGTGCTCTGACAAGATGTTAACATTTCTAAATCATTTTATCATCAGGTTTGTAGTCAAGTGGGATACTTCAATTATAAATAATTTGGCTTTTTTTTTCCCTCCAATCAACCATTTTGATCAAATTTGCTCCAAAAAAAAACCAAACAAACAAACACAGAGAAGACTGAAAAGTCAGACAAGAATACATCTGAAAGAGGTAACAACAAGCCTGAAAGGGAAACCTTTTCATTTCCCACACTGAGCAATGCTGATTGGAGAAATACCCGAAGGTTTTAAAGCAAGGAAAGAAAAAATTTGCTGTACACCGTCGAGTGGTAATTTTACGCAAACAGACATCAGTAAGAGATCTGCTGAAATGCAACTCTGGGGGCTGTGCTCAAATACCCCAGTGCTCCAGAGCAGTCGGTGCTTGCAAGGGAAAGTGCCACAGCTCCCCTTTTTTGTGTTTTCAGGGGGAAAAAAAATCACCCTGAAACCACTTCCTTTCAAAACACACTCAGTCTCAACTCACGTTTTGAGTAAATACAGCTATAAACACTCCTCCTGTTACTGCGGATGACCAGCTCCACACATAGGGATTTGGCACAAGGAAGCCACGATCATCAATTCTGCTTTTATGATGCACGATTTTCCTTTTGTCTTCAGTTACACTGCACCAGCAGCCAGGGCTCTTTGGGAGATTTCATTCCGAGATCACAGGGACTATATTACAGCCTATCAGGCTTTTCTCCTACATAGCACAAATCCTCAAGCTTTCAGTTACTCCTCCTCGTGCAGAGCTTGTTCAGTGCACACCACCTCCGTTGGTTCATGATTGGACTCTATGACCTTACAAGGTCTCTTCCAACCTATTCTATAATTTTATGATCTCTCCACGATGAATGCACATAATATACTTAACCTAATAGACCTCAGACCCTATACATGGGTAAAAATCCGAAAGTAAGACATGGGTGTGCATGAGCATCTAAGTCTATGAGCATTCCAGAACTACTGACAATTAGGAGATGATAATAAGAACAGATTTATTCAGCAAGGAAAATGCCATGAGGTGTTCTTGTCTTTTTTGCTATTTAGGCACTAAATTTAGACTGGGTTTGATGTCTAAGACTGAATCCTACATGGCATCGTGTTCATAACTCTGTGAGGAAAATCCTGGCTTGAAAACTAAAACTCAAATTCAAGGCAGTCATAAGCATGAGCATAGAACAATGAGGATCAGGAAGCGAAAGGGACAGGAACATTTCTCTGAGGCTAAATACGGAGGCAACTGTCGAGGGAATTCCTCCTTCGGTGAAATCCCTCCTCAGTGCATAGGAACACTTCAAAGCTAACCTACCACTCGCTGAAATTCTTCAATTAAATTGGAGCAGATACTCTGAAATGAGCTTCAAATTACAGAAATTGGCCGTGAAGACTCCTTGTAGAATTACTTTATTTAGATAATCAACAAAATAATAGGACTGGAAAAAAAGTGGCAAGAGCATGCTGCACAAACATCCTACTTAAAAAAAAAAAAAACAGAACAAAAACAACAAACCAACAACCCAAACCCACACTTTACCCTTCAGAAGTCATCTTTCTGCCTGCCCTGAAACAATAGGACTCTGTTCTCTCCTGAGATATTTTATTTCAGGCACCACACCCAGTTCTGGGAAGGGCACTAGGATAGCTGCTGATTTGTTTGCAAGATGGTGCAAGGTGAAGTCAAAGTTAATGATCCCGTATCCTGTTTAATTTTATTTTTTTTAATTTCACACTAGCAAACAGAGACAAAATTCTCTGGTACGTGTGCTAAAAGGGTAAGAGGGGTTATCCTATACCAGCTGCTGGTGAAAACCCAAAGTAACAGCCAAGAGGAGTGTAGCAGAGCTCATGAATAGCGACAAGCAGCTGCAGGCTAAAGAGACAGAGCCGAGTCCCTCGGGATCCGTGTGCTCTCCGAGTTAACAGGGCACGGGTTATGGCAGCGCAGGGAAACACGGCAGCCCAGCTCCCACCATGCCGTCTCACCACCGCATCTCAGCCTTAATTGGCACAAGCTTCAAACGCAAGGAAGAATTCTTTCCTCAGCACATTCGAGCGCCCAACCTTTGCAAACTCCACAATTGCGGTGTCACTCTTCAGCAGGGAACAAGTCAAAAGTCAGATTTGCTTTACATACTTCTGATGGTTGTAAGGTATACTACCCTGATATTTTCAACGATGACTTAGATGGAAAAATTATATGGGTTTAAAACCAGAGTAAATCAAAACAAATCAGCGCATGCAGTCTGTGTGGGTGCACAATATCTCTTGATGCTGTACATCACAGGTCCTTTGCCTAGACTGAAGACCTGAAGAGAACAAGCAGATAACTATTTAAAAGCCCACTGTGTGCTGTGATCACTGAGCTGGCCACTCGGTTAGAACAATAAAAGGATTTCAGCCAAATGAGCATTACTTCCTCCAGACTGTCTTTTAAAAATTAAACTGCATAAAGCTAACAACAGTTATGGTCAGAGCTAATTATAGCAGGAACCTTATGGTGGCTAAAAAAGCTAAAAAGAGGTGGTGGGAAAGGAAGGAAGGTAGCTTAGAATGGAAAAAAAACACACCAAAAAACAGGGAATGACAAACCTGTCATGTGTCTGTCACGTTCAGCCTTCATGCAACGCTCGCAGTGAGACGGAAGGTAGGAAGTGCATAAGGTCTGTGGACAAGCAAGTCCCAAACCCTAAGAAACAAAGACAGACTGAAGCCACACAAGTCTGAGTAGTGTGCAAATGAAGTGGAAAAAAGTAAGGAAATGTTCTTACTCTGGTTTTTATTCCAGCTGAGAGCCAAAGGGAGAACTATCCTGCTCCCACACTCGGGCCTGACTTCTCAAAGCCCAGTCTGGGCAAAGGACAGGTACGAGACCACTTTATTTTAGGCTACAGGAGAAGGCTGACCTCAGCAACCATTTCAGCAACAGAAGCAAGTAAATTATAAACCTGAAGAAATCCCAAAGCCAGCGAGCCCCGTGAGGAGCAGGAGAGCGACCAGGCTCCTGAAGTAGCCGGCATATGAGACAGCTCAGGAAGAATCTCATTTTCATGGGTAATCTGCACTTGTGTTTTCTTGTCTTACGATTTTCCTTCTAACCCTATAATCAAATGTTTAGCTGCTACTTTGACAGCACACATACTACTTTTTCCTTCTATTCCTAAACTTTGGCTGGTAAACAGGTGATCCAACAAGGGCAGACTACTCATTTCTTTGGGAGTGGCAAATCAATGAACACAATAAAATTCACAACACCCTTTGACCAGCACTAAAATCGGGGTTAGCACCTTCCCTCCCTGCACAACTGGATGTGCCTCGGGAGGTATCTTTGAGGAACCACCTCATCCCAGGATCGGGAAGTGACAGAAGGGATGCGAGAGCAGTCTCTGGCTTGGAAAGCTCCCCCCATTCACAGCAGCTGCCCACAGCACGCCCATGTGTGCGCCTGTGTCTCATTGTCCAAAGAAAACAGGAGGAGCCTCTAATTAATGAAGCTTTCCAGTGCAGCAGAGCATATGCAAGAACTCTGCCTTACAACGGTGACCTACAATCTTCTCAAACCGATCAGAGGACCCAAGGCAAGCTGTGCCCCTCAGGATGGCAGCACAGGATGGCCTGTACCTGCAGAACCCAGCAGAGGAACCTGGCAGTAGGAAATAACTGTAGAAATGACTGATTCCCGCCCCCCCGCCCCAAGCTATTTTTTTCCTGCACGTACAAGTGGCTGTGAATTAATAACTCCTCAAACCCACACGCACTAACGACCGTCGTTATTTAAAAGATTCTGCACAGTTGCTACAAGCCAGCAATCAAGTTGATACAAAAGTATTGCAAAAAAATCACCATCACAAGAAAAAAGGGCAGAAAAGATGCTGGAAGGCTACAAAAATGTTTCCTGCTTGTTCATGCTAGTAACACAACGGGATGATTTTCCTCCTAATATTTCTCGAATCAGCTTGTAAAACTGGAAAATAAAGTTTCACCATCTGCGAAATCAGCACAAATAGCAAGGACTCTAATCTTTCCCAAGTGGAACAAAGTTCAGCTTCATGTTAGTTAGGTTAAAAAAGCAGCGGGTTTGGTCCATCGAGGATGTGAACGGTACAGCGTTCAAACACATGTGTGTCCCAGAACTGAATCACGTTGTCATTTCTTACACCCCACAGGGGAAAAAACAACGCACAAGAAAAGTGGGAAAAGGAATTGGGAAAAGCATTTGGTCACAAAAATGTAATTCAAAATTGAAAGAGACCCCTCAAGTCAAGAAAAAAAAAAAAAAAAATTAAAAATCATTTAGAAACCTGTCCTTTTGCGAACCAGAGCAGTGCTGGCTCTGCTCTGAGCCTGGAAGTCAACTTGCTCATTTGTTCCCTGCACTTTGTCTCAATGAGCAGGTGCGGCCAGGTGGGCTACTGGGACATGTCGCCAATAAAACGCCGTTTATCTTTGCAAATACTAATATTCATCAATTCCTCCTGCAGATAAAACAATATCTGTTTGCTTCCACAGATGGAGGCAACGTTATTTAAACCGTGATACTATTCTAGTAAATCCGAGACAGATGGGCCAGGATTCAAGGACAACTGAAGTTGCTATGTTTATGATAAGGGAATTAAGAGTGACAGAAAGCCTCTTGCTGGGTAATGTGGGATCTGGTAGATTTGCATTTGCTTCATAAAGAGGGTGAATGCTCTACAAATACACTATTCAAGGTCAGTGAGCCAGAACAGTTTTAGGACTGACCCAATCCCCCTAAAGAAGACACTTGGATTTGCAGGTGGTTTTGCTGCAAAGCACCATCCACAGAGTCCAGCATGTCACAGAATTGCTATGGTTGGAAAAGACCTTTACAATCATCAAGTCCAACCATTCACTGCAAGCAAACCCAAAATAAGTTTTTGACGTATCTTGCTTTTCTGTCAGTGCCCAGTAATAGTGAGAGCTTGAGGAGGAGGCGGAAGGTAGGAGAGAAAATACCCTAATCTCTCAGAACACAAGAAAGAAAGGAAAAAAAGTATCCCAAGCTAAATTTGAATATTTTCCTTTAGCATATGAATAGTGATGCAGAGTGCTTGTGACCCACCTATACCAAGCAGACAGAGCAATTAAAACTTTTCCATCTCGTCTCAAAATACTGCACATACAAAGACAAGATTAAAATATGTTGTATCTCTAACTTAGCAACAGGTTCCAACTGTAGATGACAGCGGGGTTTTTCAGCCAGCAAAGAGTCAAAGGTGTTAACAGAGAAGTGGACCTGGTACCCTGTGACCAAGGAAGCAGAATTTATCCCTTTCAGCAAATGTTGACAGAGCCATTACTCAGGCAAAGCTTCAGATAAGTCTCTACTGAAGTCTTGAGCCGCAACAGTGAGCTGCAGCGGTCCTTGCTCTTGGTTCATCTATGACAGCTGATAATATACTGAGAGAAGAGGAAAACAAAAAGAAAAGAAAAAAGAACAAGCTTGCATGCACTGTTACTACAGAAAGTAAATGCACACAGGCTGCATTAAGATGACATATGCCTGGCATTTTTCTAATGAGCCCGCATATTTTAATGCTGCTATTTGAAAGAAAGACCACATTAATAAGGCTGCAGGGCAAAAATGAAGACGTGACGAAACCAATCTGATGTATATTACTGCTGGACAAGGAAAACTATGGTAAAATTTAACCCCAGTAATCAAGTTTACTGCACAGAACCCATACAATTGCAGGCACAGCAGCAGACACGCTGTACATCTTTCTGGTTTATTTTCTCACTTGAGAAAAAGCTTTGAGAACAATAACAAAGCAAATCCTTTATACTCTGCCTATTTCTTGCTTCTCACTTCAGCAGCACCTTGCAAACTTCAGCCTGATAACAACAGCAGCATCATCAAAGGTTTAGAGTTCATAAGAGAAAAGACAACCCTTTGGGTTTGGGGGTTTATTTGGTATGTGGATGTATTTGGAGCAAATAGGGAGGAAGCTGAGGTACTGCAAGTTGAAACTGAGGACAGAAAAAACATGCATAGCTTCAAATAAGCAAAAAAATGTTGCTTCCTAATGCTCAATTTTCAAATCCAAGCAGCTTTTGTCTCAATTGGCCACTGGTGCTTCTTCACATAATAATAATAAAAAAATATTTTAAAGAAAGAGATATTCTGACAGGAAATGAGGGTCAGAACCACTGAAAGTAACAACTTAATATTGGTGATTGGAGGGTGAAATACATAATATTATTGGTATTCTAAACAAATGACTTTTTAAAGCACACTCCTCAACTCCACACAACAGCCACCGAGGCACGTATCATCATCATCCAGAGGGACAGGGTCAACAGGCAGAGCCCGCTTCCTACACCTAGGAAACAGGGCAAGATTAAAAGGCTGGAATATTTGTATGTATTTATGCCTTCCCTGATTTTATATGACAAAATTACAACCAGAATAAAATGGAAAAAACAACTGACAGCTCAAGCTTAGCGAAACAATCTTCCAGACCTTTCATCACATCTCCCGACTTCACGCTTAGCATGACATGCCAGAAGTCAAGGAGCTTCTTTGTGTAATTATCGCATCTCCTACTGCTTTAGCTTTGTCTTCCTCATTGTAAAAAAAAAAAAAAAAAAAAAAAAAAAAAAAAAAAAAAAA
>VWZK01004337.1:519082-529461 GCA_013396935.1 Baryphthengus martii
AAAAAAGAAACTAGAGCGGAAAATGCTTAACTTCCGTCTATAAAGCTTGTAGAGGCTGACAAAAAAAAAAAGGCTTTCTTCCTTAATTTGATTTAATGGTTATAATGATTTAATGGTTATAAATTGAGAAATTAGCAGCCACTGGAATTAAAATGAGAAGACTTGAGTTGCAAATGGCCTCAGTTCCCACTGCTCTACCTCTCCTTATAGATCTTGATGTGAACAGCCACGGGGGCTTCCTGAAGCAAGAGTCACCATCTGACGGCATGTGAAAGAAAACTGACATAAATATTTATGGCGAGACCATAAAGCTTTTTTTGCTACCTTACTACATGGGACATAAACCTCATTACCTCCGAGAAGTTTAAGCTATTTGAAAACTTCAGTCAGCAAGGCCTTAGCCAGGGGAAGAAGTGAAGGAAGGATCCCATGAAATCCACTCAATGGGGTAATCAATCACGCCACACCTCACGGATATCCTACGCAAGTGCTGCCAGAGAGCAAGAGAGAAAGAGACCCTAGAAGCCTCTGCCACGTAGAAGATAAATATTCTCAAATCAAATTTATAAGAACATTGATTTTTTTCAATTATTATTCTATTTTTTAAACACCATGTCCTTTCACCATAGCTTTCCATTGCTGTTTAGGTGATACCACGCCATTTTTCCTGATTTTTTTATTTTCCAAAAGACCTATCAACTACCCATCATCCTGACCAAAATGATGGAAAATCATTACAGAAATGTTCCGCAAACGCTCGGCAGTATTAGAGGAGGAAGTCTAATGATTTCCTAGCGAGTGGGAGCACAATGTACACGTCCCAGTATACCCAATTAAGCAAGGAAACCCAGTAAAGCCACCAGCTTGGCTGTACAGCCTGAGGTATAACTTCATCATGTAAATAAACATCATTTCAGGAAGCTGTTTGTCTCCTCTTCTTTCACAGCGCCTGCCAGACTGCACCATACTCCTCCTGCACACCAAATCACCCAACTAAGATGGAAAACTGCTATGGATCAGTCAACTGTCGGCAAAGCCGACAAGACAGAGAAGCGTTATGCAGCGGCACAGGGTCTCAAATGCCATGGAAAGGATGGTAGGGCTTCAGGTGGCTTCATCATTGCCCTGTGGTTTTCCAGTCTCAATCTGCCATATATTTTCCTCCCTTAGCCTACAGTTATTTACTTGGAAATAATGATTCAGTCAAACACTTGGTCACAAATGAAGAGAAGTTAAGCAGTGCCAGCTACCCAAATGCCTTCATATACTTCATATCACTGTAATGAGACGGCTTTATTACATTTTGAAGGTCAATAAAACTTTACCCTTGCTTTTTTCTTTAAAATAAAATTAAAAAAAAAGTGTAAGCAGACATAACCACCTGAATGAAAATTTCCCTTCTGAGAGCATCCTGCCCTCCTGACCTACAGATCTGACAGCTCAGAGGGTATTTGGGAGGATTATTAATAGTCACCAGAGGATCCAAGTAGCAGGCTTCGAGGGATCCCAAACGCAAAGCAGTGCAACTCCCAAGTATGCAAGCAAAGCACGGTAGGTGTCTCAGGAGATCTGACTTCTGTTGCTGAGTTTCTTGTATGTCCTTGGGCAAGTTATCTGACCTACTTGTGCCTTGTCTCTTCACCTTCCCAGCTCACAGCAGCACTCTCAAACAAAACCATTAATGCTTTGGATGCACTCACACAGCAAGGCAAGGAACGGTGCAAGGAAACAAAGCTGATCCTTCCTTCTTGTACCCTAAAAGGCAGCACAGTCACCATTTGCCAGGACAAAATGGTAACACAAATCTGGAGCAAAGTGATCATTTCTTTCCTTAACGAGATTCAAGGATTGGATTCTACTTTCCGCATGTTTGCCTCGAACCCTCAGACCACCTGTTGTGCTGACTGGTGCAGCATCTGTACCCTGTCTTGTCCAGACGGGTATCAGGGCACTAAAGAGTCAGCTAAATGAGGGTGTGAATTACCTCTGCTTATCTCAAGCCAATCCACTGACTCAAGTAATGAGAAACTGAAGCAAGCAAGCAGGTTTCTAACTCTATCTGCTATGCAAGTACCTACCATGCAAAAGAAATCCCTCCAGGAGTACCGGACCCGCCCATATTTCCTCGAAACCCTCACTGGCAAAAACAGATGTGTCTCCTTAAGAGGAGAAAAAGGCAGTTCTATATTATGCTGTTATATTCCACGTAGCCACTTGAAGTTCTTCTGTGAAGGAGATCCCCAAAAATGGATATGACACCAATTTCTAAGCTTTCCAACTTGTTCAGCCTAAACATAAACACTGCTATCCTAGAGCTGGGGAACATCAGTCCTCTCACATAAGGGCTTGAAGGTGTTAAGGGTGTCAGGTGGTTCGCTGCCATCCAGTGACACCTCACAGACCCCTGCCACCTGCTAAGGGTATTTCCTCCCTTTTCTCCTTACTTCCATGCCACTAAATACCTTGAAACTGGTAAAATGACAGGTTTTGCATTCAGGCAAACCTGACCGCTTCTCTTCTGGCCGTAAAACGCTCCCTCCGGTGCCGGCCAACCCCAAAGTGCTCTGCTGGCTACCAGGCTTATGCAAAACCATGGCCAACAGGAGATGGGACAGCACAGCTCCAGACCTGCATTCCTCGAGCATTAAGCTTTGTCTAGAATACTGTTAAATTGTCTTTTGTTCCTTCATGCCAAAATAAACCCTAAAAAAAGTCCTGACACAAAACCTCTTCTCCTAAAGTCCTGGACTGCAGTGATGGGCACCCAAAGTTTGCCACAGGCGGATAAAATCTATGCAAAATGTCACTTCCTATTTAGTTTCTCTATCCTTGTCAGAAACTTCACATCAAAACCCACGTTCTCATCCTCTTTTCCACTATCCTACCTCTACGCGTCTTGCTTAAATCCCCTGCTACCCAGAGTACAGAAGGTGCTCCCAGAACTAATGCTACAGTATCTACAGTCTCCTTGAAAGAATTTTCCATGCTTTTGTTGTGCCATCCAGATTGGGAACACCACCGAAGTCAAGAGGTTCTGCAGAATCCCTTGGACTGCTACACGAAAGCCCAGCGTTGGGAGGGGTTAAGTCTAAGAGACAGACGGTCCTTTTTACTCACAGGTTCCTAAAGGCTTCTCCTCCTCTCACCACAGTACTGATTTCCATTCCCATACCTCCTTGGAAGCAAGGACTGAATACACATCATCCCCTCCCATCTCCCCATCCTCTATTGTGTAAGCCTTCAAACACATTTGCCATTTTTCATCTTTGCTATTTCCTTTCTTCTCCGGTCCAGGCTACAAATTCCAAAAGGAGCCTCTGTCTGTAAAACACCCAGTGCATCTACAGCACTGGTACTGCATAAATCAAATGAATTACCTGAATAGAGAAGAAAATGAGGAATTTTCAAGGAAACCACTGATGTCCAAGAAACAGATACAGTGCTAAAGGAAG
Organism: Baryphthengus martii; assembly: GCA_013396935.1. Taxonomy (NCBI): domain Eukaryota; kingdom Metazoa; phylum Chordata; class Aves; order Coraciiformes; family Momotidae; genus Baryphthengus; species Baryphthengus martii. Next base: position 522,535 of record VWZK01004337.1, read on the forward strand.
GGGAAAGGTGCCTGCAAGTTTTAATCAAGCCAGGAACTAGCAGAGAAACATATGCATTCTTATGCAAATCTAGAGCACACTGCATTGCACATCTGCTGAAACTGGTGTCCTTTTTCCCCACAGTTTGCAGAATTAATGTGTTAAAGTGCCTGCCAGTGCTTGCAGTACAAGAGGCTAATTTTTAATGGGATATTCCCAGATGTGGGGAAAAAAAAAAATTTTAAAGAAGTCCCTTTAGATAACAAGGGATCTAAATCCAGGGCTTGGTTTTTACTTAAGTGCAAAGACCCCCTTCACCTCCAAGAGCTCATTAACTGCACTACTCCAACTTGCTTTATTATTAAAAATAATCCTGATTCTTGGAGAAGAGCCTTTGTACAGTTTTGCGACCTCCTGAAACCCCATTTAAGAGAATTAACAAATGTTATTCCCCCGATCACTTTTATAAAGGCTCTCTGAGATAGTGAGGTGTCAAAACACACTAAGGACTTTGTGAGATGTTTACAAACCAAACTGCCATCATTTTTCTCTTCACTTGGTGACTTTTCTTGCAGATACAAATTTTATTTCCATGATCACTATGTGCCTTTACAGAGGATTTCGAAAGAATTCAGATGAGAGCTTAACTCTGTGACCTTGGGGCTAAGGCAGTGTATATTCCAGAAAATGCTGAAATCTCAGCTATTTTTTATAAAAAAAAAAAAAAAACAAAACAACAAAAAAAACCCCACAAATCTATAAATACCAGTTGAAAGGAACCCATGATCTCATAATAAGCCAACGGGTCACAGTTACGCTCCTCTTATCTTCCCTTTTTTTCCTATTGTTTAAAAATAGGAAACAGCACCACATGAAAACGTTCGGCCAGAGATAAATCGTGTGACTGAAATACAGGAGTCAGGAAACTGATGTTTTAAAATAATGTCATCCTCATTTTCCCCAACACCCTCAAGTATTGTTGATGCCTCCAAATATTTAAGTGACTTAATAAGTTAGTAACCTAGGCAACACTTGCAACAACACAGCCCATTGAAAGAGTCCAGCTAAAAACTCCTAACAAAAGAAATTTAAAAGACACATTTACGTATAAATTAACATCAACGATCCTTAAAAAGTGGAACGGCAAACAGTTTTAAAGTCAAAGGACTAATTCTGCAACAAAGTTTGAGAGTAAAGCAACCAAGGAGAAAAGAGGCCATACCCAGCCCTCAGGTGCATGCAGATAAATACACAAGGAAAGGAGCAGAGATTTGATAGCTGCAGTTGCACAGAGAACCCACAATTCACCCCCTACACGTCTGTACAAATTCCCTGCGGTCAAAAAGAGCTGTCAGAGGAGCTGTCATCCAGTAGGTCACCTGTAAGAGCACTTCAGACCCATCTTTTGCTATTCCCCGCTGCTGGCTGGCAAGGGAAAGCAGTATCTCAGCATCACCTGTAGAAAACGCAATCAGGTAAAACCCTGGTTTTTATTAAACTCCACCTTTTACAATGGGGCACCAACTAGAAATCAGTCCTATTTATCATCTCAAAGTGGAAAAAAAAAAAAAAAAGCTTTATGCCTTCATTATTTAATGTTTGTTCCTAATAGGCTGTGGCAGTACCCGAAGGCCGCGATAAGGTCGGATATCGCTACAACCGGCATTGTCCAAATACAGAGGAAATAATATTTCCTGGCTCAACGAGGTTTATCTTCCATGTCTGCTTTTGTACCCACTTTCTAAGCCAGATAAAAATAAGCCTATTGATCCGAAGCAAAAGAAAGGCTCATGAACACTGACCTTCTCTACTTTCCAAGTCTGCCTGCACAGGCACGCTCTGCAGCTCTTCGGCTCCCTTCTGGCTTTCCAAGGGTCTCAGACACACCTCCAGCTGATCTCCGTTCTTCGCTAACGGCAAACGAGCTCCTCTGAGGAGCTCCGTCCACATTCATCGATGCAGCAGCACACACCCTAGCCCAGCTACATGACCTGCACACATCCCAAGGGGAAGAAAACCCTCTCCAGCAAGAAGAGCCACCTCTTGACTATCAGATTGCCTCCCCGCTTCAACGTGCTACGACCTTTTTTGGGGAGTTTTTACATTAAATACACCCTTCCTACCTACCCCTTGTTATACAGCCTCCAGATTACTTTTTAATTGAGCTTCTGGAGATGAGTGATAAGGTTCAGAAGTGGAGGGGACGTTCTCCTCCAGCCTGCTTCAGGCAGCCTCCAGCGTCCCCAGCAGCTCCTGCACCACCGCAATGAAGATGCCGCCACCTGGTGGGATCTCCACCGGCTTGGGTGGAGGCCGGGGGGCAGGCTGGACCCCAGGAAGGGTCGAGGCTCTCACCAGGCTTACCATCCTCGCATGGACATGTCAGAAGGAGCTCACCAGCAGCGTGAGCAAGGCTGGAAGGTGAGGATTTGCCGGTAGTGACAAGGTGCTGGTTCATCAGGAAAGCCTGTTGGTGCTCATCCAAAGTGAGATGGTTCGGAAATGGATAATCTTTGCAGGTACAACTGCAAGCAGTGGGGGGGGGAGAAAAGGTAGGTATCAAGCTACCTACAAAGCCTTACAACAAGGCAGGCTGTAAAGAACCAGAAAAGCCTGAGAAGAGAGATGGAGTCACTGATGTAAGAGATGAGCAAGACAGAGGAGGAACTGCTGGAACAGATAACTTGCAGAAATTTGGCTTCTGAACTGAATTTCACATGATCAGGAGATGCTTCTGCTCAGTGCTCGAGCCACAGCTATTGTTTAATCTCCACATGATACTACGTGCATTACTACGGCTTCAGTTGTGAGCAGGAGTGTAATACTTTTCTGAGGACCAATATTTAAAAGCCTGGAACTCAGGTCTGGGGCAGCCAAGAGATGTTTCTGTCTGGTTGCACGGGGTCTAGGGCATTTTCTGGAGTCGGAGCCAGAGAAGCTCAGTATGTAGATCAATATCCATGAAAAAGCAGGGAGCCCTTCAAGCCTGCATTTGAAGAGCCTTCTCTTTCTGCCAAGAGAAGGGGGGCGAGGAAGCTTATCCTGGCAGGGAGGAATGTCTCCAGACTGCCTGCGGGATTAGAGAACAAGGTGATGGAAACGTCCACATCCGATCTGCACTCGAGTTTGTACAATTACTATCGTCTTGTAGCACCACTGCTAAAAGAGAAAGACATTTCCTAGCCCAGATAAGGCCCCAGAGCAGCAGTGTCTAATCACAAGATGAACATTCAAGAGCAGATTCTTCCCTGTGCTATTTTCAACATAGTTCAGCAACTCCTATTTTGAAGTTTTAGCGCACGAGCGTTTGCAGTGAGCTTAGAGCAGGCACATTAGAAACTAATTTGACCACAACCATTATAGAAGTTTATAACCTGTTTAGACACAGCCTGTAAGTCAGGCAAAATCTGATTCTGCCCCCATCACATGCAACATTTAACATCAATGCTGCCATGCTGGCTTTATAATTCATTGCTACAAAATCCATAGATGTTCAGTCAGCCACGCCAGGCAATATAATTGCTCTGTTTTCACAGTTAGCACCGAGAATGATGAAAATTCAGATATTCCCCTGACAGCTCTTCCCAAAATCTGTTTCAAAGAGCAGAAAGAAAGACCTTGAAAGACTGGTGGATGCTTTCAAATGTCAGTTATCCCTTGTACAGAGCCAAAAAAAAAAATAAAAAAATCATAGCATTAATCCAGGCAAGGCACCTCTTCCCTCCTTCCCTGTTACACACATGCCATGAATCTGAAAGGAAGCCATCATCCAGAACACATGTTGATCCGTATTTTACAGAAACATTAGTTGTGTGTCAAAACTAGTTCTTGGAAACATCATCTAACAACACTCACATGATCTGTGTTTCACGAGCAATTAAACCTATCACTCCGACAAGCAAATCTGCTGTTCCCGTTCACTATTCAAACATGAAGTCAGAGGAAAGTGCTTACTTTACAAACACCGTCCTTCACTACAGAAACCATATTTCCACCGTTTGATAATGTCCTTTGCTAATTCACTTAACCAGAAGCTTTCGAACCTCCAGAACACGGGATGAAAAAGCTGCGCTTCAACTACTGCAGCTAACGCAGGAAATGCAAAAATAGCCAGACTATGATTTAGATCTCGTAGTGAAGTCAGACAAGACCTCAGTGTCACACTGAAATCACATCCCAGACATTGTAAAGTCCTACTGTATTCACATCACTGTCATACTGCTGGCAAGCCACAGAGACCACTAATGATGCCACTTCACTACGGAATTCTTTTTCTCTCTGCTTTCAGACGAAGTTTTACAGGCTCTACAAAGAATCCAGCTCCCCTTATGCCAGTAACTAGCTCCTTGGGTACAGATGAAGCGCATGGCACGCCACTGCCGAGCACAGATGCACGAAAACAGTCGTCTTTAAGCAGCTGCTGAACTCCCTTTTTCTCTAAAAGAAGTGTTTCCACTACTCGAGCCACTCATCAGATAGTCACCTTTCATTTGGAACAAGGCCCCAATGCAGCGGTCCACGTTCATACGGGCACATGAAAAAGACATGCCCTGACATCAAAAGCTGCATTTCTTGCAGTGATAGAAAACGCTTCTACGCTAGATATTCCTTCCCTCCCCCAGCCATTCATGGGGAAATAATTAGTGTTAGTGTTCTCATTGTTTATCAGACAATAAGGCTAAGCTTTCTGTGCCTGTTTTCTTTTGCTGTGCTCCTGCGGTTCCTCAGACAACTGTGCAAGGCTTTACTTTTAATCCTATAAATAACACTTGTCACTCATAGGTTTGTAACCCATATTTAGTTGCGCAGAAACACGGCACAGTTTCAGCTTGCTTCATTGTCCGCAAACTTCTCCAGATGTGTTCACGCAAGAAAGGTAGGTTAATAAGCAGGAGGAAATAAACAAATACTAGTTAATCCGATTGCAATTTCATAAGGAAAGAGAGAAGACACTACCACATCAGACATTTTTTCACGAGGGAGAGAGATAATGAGCTGTTTCTTAAACACAGACTAGGAATAATTTGCTATTGTCCCTGGGCTATGAGATGTATTTTTACACGCTTGGAGTCTACGCCGATTTTTCTAGCCTGTGAGCTAGCTGCTCTGTCACAGGGAATTTTCTCCCATTTATCTTCATGTTAGTGTCAGACTACAAACACATCACAACATATGACTTTATCAACAAGCAATGTTTTTCGCTGTGGCTAATTTGGAAACCGCATTCCTGCTTGCACTCAATACAAGATAGAACCCTGGGTAACAATCAGATAGGCTGGTGCCAGACATCCTCTTCTTAAGTACATTCTCATTTTACCTTTGGAAAGTATTCTAAACAAACAATTTGAAGATAATCTGCTTTCTTCGGAGCTTCCCTCAACAACAGCACAGAGATAGATATTTTTTTAAGGTGGCTGCATTTTATAGCCTCAGCGTTAGGCTGAGAGTAACAAAAAGCGAGCCACGCAAGCAGCAGTGAGCTAGACACATCAGAAACTACTAAAAAAATCCCAAACTCCTATTACAATTAACTGCACTAAGTGTAACTTTGCTCATTGATGCACCAGACAGAAAGCAGCCAGACAACCTTGTACCACTGCACCAGCTTTTCAGGCTTCCAAAATAAACACAATTGTCTTTGAACAGACCGTGCTCTCCAGAAAACCTGCAGCCTGATCTTCCTCATTTGATATGCGCAAAGGCTAACGCCGGTGGTACTCACAATAATTAACTGCCACCAGCCAAGAAATCCAGCAGAGCTCTTGCAGATAACTTATTTATGTCATCTTTGTGTTTCAGGAATAATGCAACCAGTAACAGATCAACGATATAGGTTACAGAGAGCATTTGCTTCTAGTTTTACAGGCCAGGAAAAACCCGGAGAATCTCTTTGGGATTCGGGGCAGAGGAGGAAGACCTCAGGGACAACCAGCAGCGTGACAGGATGTGATGTAAAAAAAGTACCAATAAAAGAAAGTTCTTTTACAGGTTCTCCGTCAGGTTAAGGCAACGGTAACACAGTAACCCCAGTGCAAACGCTACAACTGCTGCCTTTTCAAGGACTGATCATCAAATTTGTTACAGGAGGGAAAAGAAGATACTGCCTGCAATGATCTTCACTCCGCAACGTGGGAGCAATTATCGTTAGATTACCAAGACAAACAAGAGAGAAAGACAAGGAAAAGATAAAACAGAATTTCCACTATTTAGCTGCAGATCGAGATTAAACCTGACGGCATTTCAGTTGGGAGCCTAAACAAACCCAGAGGCCCCGTCCAATAAATCAAGCTCATTTTAAAAGGTTACATACCAGGGAGAGTTTGAGAAAAGAAGAGGAAACAACATCGGGTGCTGTACCGGCCAGGCTGCTAAAGACTTTACCGTCCTTTTCATAAATAATAAAGGTGTCAATTTAACACACACACACCCCAGTTAGTCTGGGGCGACCGGACCCACCGTATCAGTACCTCCCAGGCCTTTAGTACCTCATTAATAGTGATCAGAGCCGGCGCTAGCAGGCGGCGACAGCTCAGCGCTGCCTGCACTCGCATCCTGTACTTGACTCCCGGCGACACAAAAGGTTCAGATGCGAATCCCCGCCTGCTAACACCGCGGCATCCCCCCGCCTGTGCCGGCTCCGGCAGCGCTTAACGCGGGGCATCCTGCATCCCACCGCGAGGAGGGGGGGGGGAACGGCGGGAAAGGCAGAAGCTGCAACGGGGTGGGCTGCGGCTGAACGCCGGGCTCCTGGCGGGGTGGGGAGGAGGATTAAGGGGACTCGGAGAATAGCGAGCTTCAGATGCAGGGTGGAAAAAAAAAGAAAAAGTTCGGGCCGGGAAGTTTTCCGCCGCTCCCCGCTTCCAACCTGCCGCTACAACCGGCCCACGGGCCCCGGCTCGACCCGCATACCCCTTCCTCCACGGTCCTACCCCAGCCCCGAAGCCCAGC